>JAEVFF010000184.1:276638-388138 GCA_018901945.1 Pugionium dolabratum
TCGTCTCTATTTCTATCTATAATTTTGTCAAAATATAGAAAATTAACCTAGTTTAATGTGGGCTTTAGATTCGCGTCATTCTGAGCTCTAAATTTATTTCTGTATAAAAACTTGAGCAAGCTTAATGTCGGCATTGGATTCGTGTCATTCCGAGCCCCAAATCAAAAGTTACTGACGATTTTGTGCGGACATGTCAAGTTGATCGGCTTGATAAAATGATCATTTTTAACTTATCATTGGTGCTCATTGAGGAAAGGCTTATAAATGAAGCATAATGCATGGTATCACGCAGTTTAGGATAGATTTGAGTACTTGGAATCTGTCTCATATCTATTTCTATCTCAAAGTTTTTCACAATATAGAAAATTGAGCTACCTTAACTTGGTTGTTAAAATGATAATTCTTAACTTATCATTGACGCTTATTGAGTAAAAGCTTATAAATTAAGCATAATGCATGACATCACGTATTTTCGGATATATTGGATTACTTGGATGCTTGGTCGTATCGATTTTTGTCTTTAATCTTGTCACAATATAGAAAATTAAGCTAGATTAACGTGAGCATTGGATTCGGGTCATTATGAGCTATAAATCAAAAATTATGTATGATTTAGTGCAGACATGTCAAGTTGATCTGACAGTTAAAATGATAATTCTTAACTGATCATTGGTGCTCATTCAGTAAAGGCTTATAAATGAAGCATAATGCATGACATCACAAAGTTTGGGATAGATTTGATGACCTGGATGCTTTGTCATAACTATTTTTGTCTCAAATTATGTCACAATATAGAAAATTGAGCTACCTTAACGTGCAGATTGGATTTGCATCATTATGAGCTATAAATAAAAAGTTGTGGACAATTTAGTGCATACTTATCGAGTTTATCAGCCAGTTGAAATGATCATTGTAAACTGATCATTGGTGCTCTTTGAGTAAAGGCTTATTAATGATGCAAAATGCAGAGCATCACACTGTTTTACATAGATCGGATTACTTAGACGCTTTGTCGTATCTATTTCTATCTCAAATTTTGTCTCAATATAAGAAATTGAACTAGCTTTACGTGGGCATTGGATTCGTGTCATTATGAGCTCTAAATCAAAAGTTATGCATGATTTAATGCGAACATGTCAAGTTTATCGATCAGTTAAAGTGATCATTCTAAACTGATTATTGGTGCTCATTAAGTAACGGCTTATAAATGAAGCATAATGCACGACATCACATAGTTTGGAACATATTGGATTATTTGAACGCTTTTCCATATCTATATCTGTCTTAAATTTAGTCACAATATACAAAATTGAGCAAGCTTAACATGGCCATTAGATTCGTGTCATTCAGAGCACTAAATCAAAAGTTACAAATGATTTAGTGTGGACATGTCAAGTTTATCGGCGAGTTAAAATGATCATTCTTAACTGATCATTGGTGCTCATTGATTAAAAGCTTACAAATGAAGCATATTACTTGACATCACGAAGTTTGGGATAGATTAGATTACTTGGATGCTTTGTCGTCTCTATTTCTATCTATAATTTTGTCAAAATATAGAAAATTAACCTAGCTTAATGTGGGCGTTGGATTCGTGTCATTCTGAGCTCTAAATCAAATTTAGTCACAATATTCAAAATTGAGTTAGCTTAACGTGGGCATTTGATTCGTGTCATTTCGGAGCTCAAAGCCAAAAGTTACAGATGATTTAGTGTGCACATGTCAAGTTTATCAACGAGTTAAAATGATCATTCTTAACTGATCATTGGTGCTCATTGATGAAAAGCTTACATATGAATCATAATTCATGACAGCACGCAGTTTGGGATAGATTGGATTACTTGGAGGCTTTGTCGTCTCTATTTTTGTCTATAACTTTGTCAAAATATAGAAATTTGACCTAGCTTATTTTGGGCTTTAGAGCTCTAAATAAAAATTTACCGACAATTTAGTATAGTGATATCAAGTTGATCGGCTTGTTAAAGTGATAATTCTAAACTGATCATTGTTGCTCATTAAGTAAATCCTTATAAATGAAGCATAATGCATGGAATCACGGAGTTCGGGATAGATTGGATTAGTTGGACGCTTTGTTGTACCTATTTCTATCTCAAATTTTGTCACAATATTTCAAATTGAGCTAGCTTAAAGTGGACATTCGGTTCGTGTCATTCTGAACTCTAAATCAATAGTTACTGATGATTTAGTGCGGACTTGTTAAGTTAATCGGCCAGTAAAAATGATCATTATAAACTGATCATTGGTCCTATTAAGTAAATGCTTAGAAATGATGCAAAATGCAGAGCATCATGCAGTTTTAGATAGATTGGATTACTTAGACGCTTTATCGTTTCTATTTTTTTTCTCTAATTTTGTCTCTATGTAAAAATTGAACTAGCTTTAAGTTGGCATTAGATTTTTGTCATTCCTAGATCTAAATCAAAAGTTGCGAACGATTTTGTGCGGACATGTCAAGTTGATCGGCCAGTTAAAATGATCATTCTTCCGATTATTGGTGCTCATTGAGAAAAGGCTTATAAATGAAGCATAATGCATGGCATCAAGCATTTTGCGATAGATTGGATTACTTGGATGCTTTGTCATATCGATTTTTGTCCCAAATATTGTCACAATACATCATAATAATATAGCTTATCGTGGGCATTGGATTCTTGTCATTATGAGCTACAAATCAAAAGTTATGGATGATCTTGTGCAAACATATCAAGTTGATCGACCAGTTAAAATGATCATTCTAAACTGATCATTGGTGCTTAATGAGTAAAGGCTTTTAAATGAAGTACAACGCATATCATCACGTAGTTCGGGATAGATTGGATTACTTGGACGCTTTGTTTTCTCAATTTGTATCTATAATTTTTTCAAAATATATACAATTGAGCTACGTTAATGTGGGCATTGGATTCCTGTCATTCTAAGCTCTAAATCAAATGTTACGGACGTTTTAGTGCGGACATGTCAAGTTGATCGGCCTGTTAAAGTAATCATTCTAAACTGATCATTGGTGCACATTAAGTAAATGCTTATAAATGAAACATAATGCATGGCATCACGGAATTTAGAATAGATTGGATTACTTGGACGCTTAGTCATATGTATTTCTGTCTCAAATTTAGTCACAACATACAAATTGGAGCTAGATTAATGTGGGCATTGGATTCGTGTCATTCGTAGCTGTAAATCAAAAGTTACAAATGATTTTGTGCGCACATGTCATGTTTATCAGCGAGTTAAAATGATCATTTTTAACTGATCATTGGTGCTCATTGATTAAAAGCTTACAAATGAAGCATAATGCATGACACCACACAGTTTGGGATAGATTGGATTAGTTGGAGGCGTTGTCGTCTCTATTTCTGTCTATATCTTTGTCAAAATATTGAAAATTTATCTAGTTTAACGTGTGCTTTGGATTCGTGTCATTATGAGCTCTAAATCAAAAGTTACAGATGATTTATTGCATGGAAGTCAAGTTGATCGCCTATTTAAAGTGATCATTCAAAACTGATCATTGGTGCTCATTAAGTAAATGCTTATAAATGAACCATAATGCATGACGTCACGGAGTTTGGGATAGATTGGATTACTTGGACGGTTTGTCTTATTTTTTTCTCAAATTTTGTCACAATATACAAAATTGAGCTAGGTTAACATGGACATTCGATTCGTGTCATTCTGAACTCTAAATCAAGAGTTACAGACGATTACTTGGACGCTTTGTCGTACCTTTTTCTGTATCAAATTTTGTCACAATATTGAATATGGAGCTAGCTTAACGTGGGCGTTCGATTCATGTTATTATGAGCTATAAATCAAACGTTATAGACAATTTAGTGCAGACATGACAAGTTGAACTGCCAATTCAAATGAACATTCTACACTGATCATTGGTTCTCACTAAGTAAAAGCTTAGAAATGAGGCATAATGCATAGAATCATACAGTTCAGGATAGATTGGATTACTTGGATGCTTTGTCGTATCTATTTTTGTCTCAAATTTTGTCACAATACAGAAAATTGAGTTAGCTTAACGTGGGCATTGGATTCGAGTCATTCCGAGCTCTAAATCAAAAGTTACGGACGATTTAGTGCAGACATGTCAAGTTGATCGGAAAGTTAAAATGATAATTCTTAACTGATCATTGAGGATTATTGAGTAAAGGCTTATAAATGAAACATAATTCATGGCATCAAACATTTTTAGATAGATTGGATTATTTGGACCCTTTGTCGTATCTATTTTTGTCTATAATTTTATCAAAATATAGAAAACTAAGCTAGCTTAACGTGAGCATTGGATTCGTGTCATCCTGAGCACCAAATCAAAAGTTAAGTACGAGTAGTGCGAAAATTTCAGGTTGATCAGCCAGTTAAAGTGATCATTCTGACCTAATCATTGATGCTCAGAGTAAAAGCTTACAAATGAAGCATAATGAATGGCATCACACAGTTTTGGCTATATTGGATTACTTGGACACTTTTTCGTATCTATTTCTGTCTCAAATTTTGTCACAATATAAAAAATTGAGTTAGTTAACGTGTGAATTGGCGTGTCATTCTGAGATCTAAATCAAAAGTTGTGGACAATCGTCATTAAATTTGTGCTCATTAAGATAATCGGGCAGTTAAAGTGATCACTCTAAACTAATCATTTGTGCTCATTAAGTAAAGTCTTATAAAGGTAACATAATGCATGCCATCATGCAGTTCAGGATAGATTGGATTACTTGAACGCTTTGTCGTATCTATTTTTGTCTTAAATTTTGTCATAATTCAGAAAATTGAGTTAGCTTAATGTGGGTAATTACGGATGATTTGGTGCATACATGTCAAGTTGATAGACAAGTTAAAGTGATCATTCTTAACTAATCATTGGTGCTTATTGAGTAAAGGCTTATAAATGAAACATAATACATGGCATCACACATTTTGAGATAGATTGGATTACTTGGAAGCTTTTTCACCTCATTTTCTATCTATAATTTTTTCAAAATATAGAAAATTAAGCTAGCTTAACGTGGGAATTGGATTCGTGTCATTATGGGCTCTAAATCATAAGTTACGGACGGTTTAGTGCGGACATGTCAAGTTGATTGGCCTGTTACATTGATAATTATAAACTGATCTTTGGTGCAGATTAAGTAAACTCTTATGAAAGAAGCCTAAAGCATGGCATCACTAAGTTTGGGATAGATTGGATTATTCGGATGCTTTGTCGTCACTATTTCTATCTCAAATTTTGTCAAAATATAGAAAATTGAGCTAGCTTAACGTGGGCATTGGATTAATGTCATTCCGAGGTCTAAATCAAAAGTTACATCCAATTTAGTGCGGACATGTCATGTCAAAAGTCAATATGAATATTCTAAACTGATCATTAGTGTTCATTAAGTAAGGGCTAATTAAGCATAATGCATGGGATCACGCAGTTTTGGCTAGATTGGATTACTTGGACTCTTTTTCTTATCTATTTCTGTCTCAAATTTTATCACAATATAGAAAATTGAGCAAGCTTCACATGGCATTGGATTCGTGTCATTCTGAGCTCTAAATCAAAAATTACAGACGATTTAGTGTGGACATGTGAAGTTGATCGGCCTATTAAAATGATCATTCTTAACTAATCATTGGTTCCCATAGAGTAAAGGCGTATAAATGAAGCATAATGAATGCCATCACGCAGTTCCGGATAGATTGGATTACTTGGACGCTTTTTAGTATCTTTTTGTCTCAAATTTTGTCACAATATAGAAAATTGAGCTATCTTAACATGGGTATTGGATTCGTGTTAGTCTGAGCTCTAAATCTTAAGTTACAGATGATTTAGTGCAAACATGTCAAGTTGATCGGCCAATTAAAATGATCATTCTAAACTGATCATCCGTGCTCATTGAATAAAGGCTTATAAATTAAGCATAATGCATGACATCACATAGTTTTGGATAGATTTGATTAGTCCGAGGACTTTTCCAAGCAATTTTAGTCTTAAAGTTTATCACAATATAGAAAATTCAGCTAGCTTAACGTGGGCAATGGATTCGTGTCATTATATAAATCAAAATTTAATGACGATTTAGTGGAGACATGTCAAGTTGATCGGCCTGTTAAAATGATCATTCTAAACTGATCATTGGTGCTTATTGAGTAAAGGCCTATAAATGAAGCATAATGCATAGCATTACACAGTTCGGGATAGAGTGGATAACTTGGATGCTTTGTCGTATCTATTTTTGTCTCAAATTTTGTCACAATATAGAAAATTGAGCCACATTATCATGGGCATTGGATTCGTGTCATTCAGACCTCAAATCATAAGTTACAGACGATTTAGTGTGTACATGTCTAGTTGATCGGCCAATTAAAGTGATTATTCTAAACTGATAATTGGAGATCATTGAGTAAAGGATTATAAATGAAGCATAATGCATGGCATCACAAAGTTTGTGATAGATTGGAGTACTTGGACGCTTTATCGTCTCTATTTCTGTCTATTATTTTGACAAAATATATAAAATTGAGCTAGCTTAATGTGGGTATTGGATTCATGTTATTTCGGGCTCGAAATCAAAAGTTACGGACGATTTGGTGCAGACATGTCAAGTTGATCGGCAAGTTAAAATGATCATTTTTTACTCATCATTGGTGTTCATGGAGTAAAGGCTTATAAATGAAGCATAATGCATGACATCACGCAGTATTGATTACTTGCATGCTTTGTCGTATCTATTTGGGTATTAATTTTTTTTCACAATATAGAAAATTGAACCACATTATCGTGGGCATTGGATTCGTGTCATTCTAACCTCAAAATCATAAGTTACTGACGATTTAGTGTGTACATGTCTAGTTGATCGGCCAATTAAAGTGATCATTCTAAACTGATCACTGGTGCTCATTGAGTAAAGGAATATAAATGAAGCATAATGCATGGCATCATGCAGTTTGTGATTGATTGGAGTACTTGGACGCTTTATCGTCTCTATTTCTATCTATTATTTTGACAAAATATACAAAATTTAGCTAGTTTATTGTGGGTATTGCATTCGTGTTATTTTGAGCTCTAAATACAAAGTTACGGACGATTTGGTGCGGACATGTCAAATTGATCGGCAAGTTAAAATGATCATTTTTTACTGATCATTCGTGTTCATGGAGTAAAGGCTTATAAATGACGCATAATGCATGACATCATGCAGTATTGATTACTTGGATGTTTTGTCATATATATTTGGGTATCAATTTTTTTCACATTATAGAAAATTGAACCAGCTTAACGTGGGCCTTGGATTTGTATCATTCTGAACTCTAAATCAAAAGTTATGAACGATTTAGTGCGGATATGTCAGTTTGATCGGCCAGTTAAAGTGATCATTCGAAACTGATCGTTGGTGCTCATAAATGAAGCATAATGCATGGCATCACACAGTTTTGGCTAGATTGGATTACTTGAACGCTTTTTTATATGTATTTCTGCCTCAAATTTTGTCTTAAAATAGAAAATTGAGCTAGGTTCATGTGGTTATTGAATTCGTGTCATTCTAAACTCTAAATCAAAAGTTATGGACGATTTAATGCGGACATGTCAAGCTTATCGACCAGTTAAAGCGATCATTCTAAACTGTTCATTGGTACTCATTGAGTAAACATTTATAAATGAAGCATAATGAATGGCATCACGAAGTTTTCGCTAGATTGGATTACTTGGACACTTTTTGTAATTATTTCTGTCTCAAATTTGGTCACAATATAGAAAATTGAGCTGGCTTAACATAGACATTGGATTATTGTCATTATGAGCTATAAATCAAACGTTATGGACGTTTTAGTGCATACATGTCAAGTTGATCTCCTAGTTTAATTGATCATTCTAAACTGATCATTGGTGCTCATTCAGTAAAGGCTTATAAATGAAGCGTAATGCATGATATCACGTAGTTTTGGATAGATTTGATTACTTGGAGGACTTGTCAAAGCATTGGATCCGTGTCATTCTAAACTCTAAATCATAAGTTACACACGATTTAGTGCAGACATGTCAAGTTGATCAACCAGTTAAAGTGATCATTCTAATATGATCATTGGTGCTCATTAAGTAAAGGCTTATAAATGAAGCATAATGCATGGCATCATGCAATTTGGGATAGATTGGATTACTTGGATGCTTTTTCATCTCTATTTCGGTCTATAATTTTGCAAAATATAGAAAATTGAGCTAGCTTAATGGGGGCATTGGATTCGTGTTATTCTGACCTCAAAATCTAAAGTTATGGACGATTTAGTGGGGAAATGTCAAGTTAATTGGCAAGTTAAAATGATCATTCTTTACTGATCATTGGGGCTCATGGAGTAAAGGCTTATAAATGAAGCATAATGCATGTTATCACGTAGTTCGGGATAGATTGGATTAGTTGGAGGACTTGTTGAACCAATTTTTGGCTTGAAATTTATCAAAACATAATAAAATTAAGCCACCTTATCGTGGGCATGGGATTCATTCGGACATCTAAAAAACGTAACGGACGAGTTATTGCATACATATCAAGTTTATCGGCCAGTTAAAATGATCATTCTTAACTGATCATTGGTGCCCATAGAGTAAAGGCTTATAAATGAAGCATAATGCATGGCATCACCCAATTCGGGATAGATTGGAATAATTGGATGCTTTTTCGTATCTATTTTTGTATCAAATTTTGTCACAATTTAGAAAATTGAGCAAGATTAACGTGAGCAATGGATTTGTGTCATTCTAAGCTCTAAATCATTGGTGCTCATGGAGTAAAGGCTTATAAAAGAAGCATAATGCATAACATCACGCAGTTTTGATTACTTGGATGATTTGTCGTATCTATTTGGGTATCAAATTATTTCACAATATAGAAATTTGAGCCAGCTTAACGTGGGCCTCGGATTCGTATCATTTTGAACTCTAAATCAAAAGTTATGGACGATTTAGTGCGGATATGTCAATTTGATCGGCCAGTTAAAGTGATCATTCAAAACTGATCGTTGGTGCTCATAAATAAAGCATAATGCATGGCGTCACGCAGTTTTTGCTAGATTGGATTCCTTGAACGCTTTTTCGTATGTATTTCTGTCTCCAATTTTGTCTTAATATAGAAAATTGAGCTAGGTTCATGTGGGCATTGAATTCGTGTCATTTTAAGGTCTAAATCAAAAGTTATGGACGATTTAATGCGGACATGTCAATTTAATCGGCAAGTTAAAAGTGATCATTCTTAACTGATCATTGGTAGTCACTGAGTAAACACTTACAAATGAAGCATAATGCAAGGGATCACGCAGATTTCGCTAGATTGGATTACTTGGACACTTTTTGTAATTATTTCTGTCTCAAATTTGGTCACAACATAGAAAATTGAGCTAGCTTAACATGCACATTGGATTAGTGTCATTATGAGCTATAAATCAAAAGTTATGGACGTTTTAGTGCATACATGTCAAGTTGATCTCCCAGTTAAATTGACTACTCTAAGCTGATCATTGGTGCTCATTCAGTAAAGGCTTATAAATGAAACATAATGCATGACATCACGTAGTTTTGGATAGATTTGATTACTTGGAGGACTTGCCAAAGCATTGGATTCGTGTCATTCTGAGCTCTAAATCATAAGTTATAGACAATTTAGTGCGGACATGTCAAATTGATCAACCAGTTAAAGTGATCATTCTAATCTGATAATTGGTGATCATTGAGTAAAGGCTTATAAATGAAGCATAATGCATGTCATCACGCAATTTGGGATAGATTGGATTACTTGGACGCTTTTTTATCTCTATTTCGGTCTAAAATTTTGTTAAAATATAGAAAATTAAGCTAGCTTAATCGGGGCATTGGATTTGTCTTATTCTGACCTTTAAATCAAAAGTTATGGACGATTTATTGCGGAAATGTAAAGTTAATTGGCAAGTTAAAATGATCATTCTTTACTGATCATTGGGGGTCATGGAGTAAAGGCTTATAAATGAAGCATAATGCATGACATCACGCAGTTCGGGATAGATTGGATTACTTGGAGGACTTGTTGAACCAATTTTTGTCTTAAAATTTATCAAAATATAAAAAAAATTGAGCCACCATATCGTGGGCATTGGATTCATTCGGACCTCTAAAAAAAGTTACGGACGAGTTATTGCATACAAATCAAGTTTACCAAATAGTTAAAATGATCATTCTTAACTGGTCATTGGTGCGCTTAGAGTAAAGGCTTATAAATGAAGCATAATGCATGGCATCACCCAATTCGGGATAGATTGGAATAATTGGATGCTTTTCGTATATATTTCTGTATCCAATTTTGTTACAATATAGAAAATTGAGTAAGATTAACGTGAACATTGGATTTGTGTCATTCTAAGCTATAAATCATCAGTTACAAACGATTTGGTGCGGACATGTCAAGTTGATCGGCAAGTTAAAATGATCATCTTTTACTGATGATTGGTGCTCATGCAGTAAAGGCTTATAAATGAAGCATAATGCATGACATCATGCAATTTTGATTACTTGGATGCTTTGTCGTAGCTAATTGGGCATTAAATTTTGTCACAATATAGAAAATTGAGCCAGTTTAACATGGGCCTTGGATTCGTATGATTCTGAACTATAAATCAAAAGTTATGGACGATTTAGTGTGGATATGTCAATTTCATCAGAAAGTTATAGTGATTATTCTAAACTGATCATTGGTACTCATTGTGTAAAGGCTTATAAATGAAGCATAATGCATGGCATCACGCAGTTTGGGATAGATTGGATTACTTGAACGTTTTTCGTCTCTATATTGGTCTATAATTTTGTAAAAATTTTAAAAAAATTGAGCTAGCTTAATGGGGGCATTGGATTCGTGTTATTCTGACCTCTAAATCAAAAGTTATGGACGATTTAGTGTGGAAATGTCAAGTTAATCGGCAAGTTAAAATGATCATTGGGGCTCATGGAGTAAAGGCTTATAACTGAAGCATAATGCTTGACATCACGCAGTTCGGGATAGATTGGATTACTTGGAAGACTTTTTGCACCAATTTTTGTCTGAAAATTTATCAAAATATAAAAAATTGAGCCACCTTATCGTGGGCATTGGATTTGTGTCATTCGGATCTCTAAAAAAGTTACGGACGAGTTATTGCATACATATCAAGTTTATAGGCAAGTTAAAATGATCATTCTTAACTGATCATTGGTGCCCTAGAGTAAAAGCTTATAAATGAAGCATAATGCATGGCATCACCTAGTTCGGATAGATTGGAATAATTGGATGCTTTTTCGTTTCTATTTATGTATCAAATTGTGTCACAATATAGAAAATTGAGCAAGATTAACGTGAGCATTGGATTTTTGTCATTCTAAGCTCTAAATCATCAGTTACAAACGATTTTGTTCGGATATGTCAAGTTGATCGGCCAGTTAAAAAGATCATTCTTAACTGATTATTGGTGCACATTGAGTAAAGGCTTATAAATGAAATATATGCATGACATCAAGGTTCGGGATAGATTGAATTACTCGAACGCTTTGTCGTATCTATTTATGTCTCAAATTTTGTCACAATATAGAAAATTGAGCTAGCTTAACGTGGCCATTGGATTAGTGTATGTATGAGCTCTAGATCATAAGTTATGGATGATTTAGTGCGGACATGTCAAGTTTATCGGCATGTTAAAATTATAATTCTTAACTGATGATTGGTGTTGATAAATTAAATACTTATAAATGAAGCATAATGCATGACATCACACAGTTTTGGCTAGATTGGATTACATGAACGGTTTTCCGTATCTTTTTATGTCTCAAATTTTGTCACAATATAGAAAGTTGAACTAGCTTTACATGGGTATTGGAGTTCTGTTATTCTGAGCTCTAAATCAAAAGTTACGTACTATTAGTGCGGACATGTCAAGTTGATCACCTAGTTAAAGTGATCATTCCAAAGTGATCATTGGTGCCCATTACGTAAACTCTTAAAAATCAAGCATAAAGAATGGCATCACGCAGTTTGGGATAGATTTGATAACTTGGATGCTTTGTCGTATGTAGTTCTGTCAAACATTTTGTCACAGTATAAAAGATTGACCAAGCTTTACATGGGCATTGGATTTCTGTTATTCTGAGCTCTAAATCAAAAGTTACGGACAATTTAGTGCGGACATGTCAAGTTGATCGGCCAGTTAAAGTGATCATTCTAAACTAATCATTGGTNTTCTTAACTGATCATTGGTGTTGATAAATTAAATACTTATAAATGAAGCATAATGCATGACATCACACCATTTTGGCTAGATTGGATTACATGAACGGTTTTCCATATCTTTTTATGTCTCAAATTTTGTCACAATATAGAAAGTTGAGCTCGCTTTACATGGGCATTGGAGTTCTGTTATTCTGAGCTCTAAATCAAAAGTTACGTACTATTAGTGCGGACATGTCAAGTTGATCACCTAGTTAAAGTGATCATTCCAAAGTGATCATTGGTGCCCATTACGTAAACTCTTAAAGTTCAAGCATAAAGCATGGCATCACGCAGTTTGGGATAGATTTGATAACTTGGACGCTTTGTCGTATGTAGTTCTGTCAAAAATTTTGTCACAGTATAAAAGATTGACCAAGCTTTACATGGGCATTGGATTTCTGTTATTCTGAGCTCTAAATCAAAATTTACGGACAATTTAGTGCGGACATGTCAAGTTGATCGGCCAGTTAAAGTGATCATTCTAAACTAATCATTGGTGCTCATTGAGTAAAGGCTTATAAATGAAGCATAATGCATGACATCACGCAGTTTTGGCTACACTGGATTACATGAACGCATTTTCGTATCGGTTGCTTTCTCAAATTTTGTCACAATATAGAAAATTTAGCAAATTTAACTTGGGCATTGGATTCGTGTAATTCAGAGCTCTAAATCAAAAGTTATGGACGATTTAGTGCGGATATGTTAAGTTGATTGGCCAGTTAAAGTGATCATTCTAAATTGATTATTGGTGCTCATTGAGTAAAGGCATATAAATGAAACATAATGCATGGGATCGTGCAATTTTGGCTAGACTGGATTAGTTCAATAGTTTTTCGTATTTATTTCTGTCTCAAATTTAGCCACCATATAGAAAATTGAGCTAGCTTACTATGATCATTGGATTCGTGTTATTCTTATATCTAAATCAAAAGTTACGGATGATTTAGTGCGTACATGTCAAGTTCATCGCTTAGTTAAAGTGATTATTCTAAACTGATCATTGGTGCTCATTGATTAAAGGCTTATAAATAAAGCATAATGTATGGCATCGCACAATTTTGGCTATATTGGATTACTTTAACGTTTTTTCGTATCTATTTCTATCTCAAATTTTGTAACAATATAGAAAATTGAGCTAGCTTAACGTGGGCATTGGATTCGTGTCAGTTTGAGCTCTAAATCATAAGCTATAGACGATTTAATGCGGATATGTCAAGTTGATCGACAAGTTAAAGTGATCATTCTTAACTGACTATTGGTGTTTATTGAGTAAAGGCTTATAAATGAAACATAATGTATGGCATCACGCATTTCGGGATGGATTGGATTACGTGGACGCTTTGTCATTGCTATTTATGCCTCAAATTCTGTCACAATATACAAAATTGAGCTAGCATAACGTGGGCATTGGATTCATGTCAGTCTGAGCTCTAAATCATAAGTTACGGACTATTTAGTGCGGACATGTCATGTTGATCGGCATGTTAAAATGATCATTCTTAACGGATCAGTGGTACTGATAAAGTCAACGCTTATAAATGAAACATAATGCATGGCATCACGCAGTTTTGGCTAGATAGGATTACTTGAACGGTTTTTGTATCTATTTATGTCTCAAATTTTGTCACAGCATAGAAAATTTAGCTAGCTTAAAATGGGCATTGGATTCCTGTTATTCTGATCTGTAAATCAAAAGTTACGGAGGATTTAGTGCGGACATGTCAAGTTGATCGCGTAGTTAAAGTGATCATTCTATAGTGATCATTGGAGCTCATTAAGTAAAAGCTTATAAATGAAACATAAAGCATGGCATCACACAGTTTGGAATCGGTTGGATAACTTGGACGCTTTGTCGTATCTAATTCGGTCAAAAAATTTTTCACAGTATGAAAGATTGAGTTAGCCTAACGTGGGCATTGGTTCGTGTCATTCTGAACTCGAAATCAAAAGTTATAGAAGATTTTGTGCGGACATGTCAAGTTGATCGGCCAGTTAAAGTGATCATTCTAAACTAATCATTGGTGCTCATTGAGTAAAGGCTTATAAATGAAGATTAATGCATGACATCACACAGTTTTGGCTACATTGGATTACTTGAATGCATTTTCGTACTTGTTTCTGTCTCAAATTTTTTCACAATATAGAAAATTTGAGCTAGTTTCACAGGGCCATTGGATTCGTGTCAATCTGAACTCTAAATCAAAAGTTACAGACGATTTAATGTGTACATGTCAAGTTGATCGGCCAGTTAAAGTGATCATTCTAAACTAATCATTGGTGCTCATTGAGTAAAGGCTTATAAATAAAGCAAATGCATGGTATCACGCAGTTCGCGATAGATTCGATTACATGGACGCTTTGCCGTATCTACTTATGTCACAAATTTTGTCACAATATAGAAAATTGAGCTACCTTAATGTGGCATTGGATTCATGTCATTATGAGCTATAAATCATAAATTACGGACGATTTAGTGCGGACATGCCAAGATGATCGGCCTGTTAAAGTGATCATTCTTAAGTGATCATTGGTCCTCATTGAGTAAAGGCTTATAAATGAAACATAATGCATGACATCACGCTGTTTTGGCCAGATTGGATTACTTGAACGCATTTACGTATCTGTCTCTGTCTCAAATTTTGTCACAATACAGAAAATTTAGCTACATTAACGTGGGCATTGGATTCGTGTCATTCTGAGCTCTAAATCAAAATTTACAGACGATTTATTGTGGATATTTCAAGTTGATCGAGCACTTAAATTGATCATTTAAATTGATCATTGGTGCTCATTGAGTAAAGGCTTATAAATGAAGCATAAATCATGGGATCACGTAGTTTTGGCTAGATTGGATTACCTCAATGGTTTTTCGTATCTATTTCGGTCTCACATTTTGTCCCAATATAGAAAATTGAGCTAACTTAACATGGGCATTGGATTCGGGTTATTTTGAGCTCTAATTCAAACGTTACGGATGATTTAGTGCGGACATGTCAAGTTGATCGCTTAGTTAAAGTGATCTAAACTGATCACTGGTGCTCATTGAGTAAAGGCTTATAAATGAAGCATGGTGCATGACATCACACAGTTTTGGCTAGCTTCACGTGGTATTGGATTCGTGTCAGTTTGAACTCTAAATCATAAGTTAGGAACGATTTAATGCGGACATATTAAGTTGATTGGCCAGTTAAAGTGATCATTTTAAACTGATTATTGTTGCTCATTGAGTAAAGGCTTATAAATGAAGCATAATGCATGGCATCACACAGTTCGGGAGAGATTGGATTACATGGATGCTTTGTCGTATCTATTTATGTCTCACAGTTTGTCACAATAAAAAAAATTGGGGTATCTTAATATGGGTATTGGATTCGTGTCATTTTGATCTCTAACTCAAAAGTTATGCACGATTTAGTGCGGATATGTCAAGTTGATCGGCCTGTTAAAGTGATCATTTTAAACTGATCATTGGTGCTCATTGAGTAAAGGCTCATAAGTGAAACATAATTCATGATATCACGTAGTTTTAGAAAGATTTTATTACTTGGAGGACTTGTTGAAGTATTTTAGTCTTAAAATATAAAAAATTAAGCTTGTTTAACGTGTATATTGGATTCGTGTCAATCTGAGCTCTAAATTAAAAGTTACGGACGATTTAGTGCGGACATGTCAAGGTGATCGGCCAGTTAAAATGATCATTATAAACTAATCATTGGTGTCCATAGAGTAAAAGCTTATAAAAGAAGCATAAAGCATGGCATCACAAAGTTTGGGATAGATTGGATTACTTCGATGCTTTGTCATCTCTATTTCTATCTCAAATTTTGTTAAAATATAGAAAATTAAGCTAGCTTAACGTGGGGATTCGATTCGTTTCATTATGAGCTTTAAATCAAAAGTTACAGATGATTTAGTGCAGACATGTCAAGTTGTTCGGCCAGTTAAAATGATCATTTCTTAACTGATCATTGGTTTTCATTGATTAAAAGCTTATAAATGAAGCATAATGCATGACATCACACAGTTTGAGATAGATTGGATTACTTGGACGCTTTTTAGTCTCAAATTTTGTCTCAAACTTTGTCACAATATAGAAAATTGAGCTAGCTAGGTGTGGGCATTGGATTTGTGTCAATTCTAAGATATAAATCAAAAGTTACGGACGATTTCATTTGGACATGTCAAGTTATCGGCCACCAAAAATGATATTGATCATTGGTGCTCATTAAGTAAATGCTTATAAATGAAGCATAATCCATGGCATCACGCAGTCTGGGATAGATTGGATTAGTTGGACGCTTTATCTTATCTATTTATGTCTGTAATTTTGTCACAATATAGAAAATTGAAATAGATTTACGTGGGCATTAGATTCGTGTCATTTTGATATCTACGGACATGTCAAGTTGAGTTTCTAGTTAAAGTGATCATTATAAACTGATCACTGGTGCTCACTGAGTAAAGGCTTATAAATGAAGCAAATGCATGGCATCACGCAGTTCATGATAAATTGGATTACTTGGACGATTTGTTATATCTTTTTCTGTATCAAATTTTCTCAAAATATAGAATATTGAGCTAGCTTAACCTGTGCATTGGATTCGTGTTATTTTGAGGTATAAATCAAAAGTTATGGACGATTTAATGTAGACATTTCAAGTTGATCCGCCTGTTCAAATGAACAATCTAAACCAATCAATGGTGCTCACTGACTAAAGGCTTATAAATGAAGCATAATGCATAGAATCACGCAGTTCATGATAGATTGGATTACTTCAACACTTTGTCGTATCTATTTCTGTCGAAAATTTTGTCACAATATAGAAAACTGAGCTAACTTAATGTGGCCATTGGATTCGTGTCATACTGAGCTCTAAATAAAAAGTTAAGGACGATTTAGTGCGGATATGTCAAGTTGATCGGCTAGTTAAATGATCAGTGTTAACTGATCATTGGTGCTTATTGAGTAAATGCTTATAAATGAAACATAATGCCTTGCATCACATAGTTCGGGATAAATTGGATTATTTGGACGCTTTGTCATCTCTATTTCTGTCTATAATTTAATCAAAATATAGAAAACTAAGCTAGATTAACGTGAGCATTGGATTCGTGTAACTCTGAACACTAAATCAAGAGTTAAGGACGATTTAGTGCAGACATGTCAAGTTGATCGGCCAGTTAAAGTGATCATTCTAATCTAATCATTGGTGCTCATTGAGTAAAGGTTTATAAATGAAGCCTAATGCATGGCATCACGCAGTTCGGGATAGATTGGATTACATGGATGCGTTGTCGTATCTATTTATGTCTCACATTTTGTCACAATAAAAAAATTGATGTATCTTAACGTGGGCATTAGATTCGTATCATTTTGATCTCTTAATCAAACGTTATGGATGACTTAGTGCGGACATGTCAAGTTGATTGGCCTGTTAAAGTGATCATTCTAAACTGATCATTGGTGCTCGTTGAGTAAAGGCTCATAAGTGAAACATAATACATGATATCACGTTGTTTTAGAAAGATTTTATTACTTGGAGGACTTGTTGAAGTATTTTAGTCTTAAAATTTGTCACAATATAAAAAATTAAGCTTGTTTAAAGTGGACATTGGATTCATGTCAATCTTAGCTCTAAATCAAAAGTTACGGACGATTTAGTGCGAAATGTCAAGCTGATCGGCCAGTTAAAATGATCATTATAATCTAATCATTGGTGTCCATAGAGTAAAGGCTTATAAAAGAAGCATAAAGCATGGCATCAAAAAGTTTGGGATAGATTGGAATACTTGGATGCTTTGTCATCCCTATTTCCATCTCAAATTTTGTTAAATATAGAAAATTGTGCTAGCTTAACATGGGGATTCGATTCGTATCATTCTGAGCTTTAAATCAAAAGTTACGTACGATTTAGTGCAGACATGTCAAGTTGTTCGACCAGTTAAAATGATCATTCTTAACTGATCATTGGTTTTCATTATTTAAAAGCTTATAAATGAAACATAATGCATAACATCACGCAGTTTGAGATAGATTGGATTACTTGGACGCTTTGTTGTCTCTATTTTTGTCTCAAATTTTGTCACAATATAGAAAATTAAGCTAGCTAGGCGTGGGCATTGGATTCGTGTCAATTCTAAGATACAAATCGAAAGTTACGCACGATTTAATGTGGACATGTCAAGTTAATCGGCCACCAAAAATGATATTGATCATTGGTGCTCATTAAGTAAATTCTTATAAATGAAGCATAATCGATGCCATCACGCAGTCTGGGATAGATTGGATTAGTTGGACGCTTTGTCTTATCTATTTATGTCTATAATTTTGTCACAATATAGAAAATTGAAATAGATTTACGTGGGCAATGGATTCGTGTCATTCTGATCTCTAAATAAAAACTTACGGACGATTTAGTGCAGATATGTCAAGTTGAATTGCTAGTTAAAGTGATCATTATAAACTGATCACTGGTGCTGACTGAGTAAAGGCTTATAACTGAAGCGAATGCATGGCATCACGCTGTTCAGGATAAATTGGATTACTTGGACGCTTTGTAATATCTTTTTCTGTATAAAATTTTGTCAAAATATAGAATATTGAGCTAGCTTAACGTGGGCATTGGATTCGTGTCATTATGAGGTACAAATTAAAAGTTATGGACGATTTAGTGCAGTAATGTCAAGTTGATCCGCCTGTTCAAATGAACATTCTAAACCAATCAGTGGTGTTCACTGACTAAATGATTATAAATGAAGCATAATGCATAGAATCATGCAGTTCATGATAGATTGGATTACTTGGACACTTTGTCGTACCTATTTCTGTCTCAAATTTTGTCACAATATAGAAATCTGAGCTAGCTAAACGTGGGCATTGGATTCGTGTCATTCTGAGCTCCAAATCATAAGTTATAGATGATTTAGTGCGGACATGTCAAGTTGATCAGCAAGTTAAAATGATCATTCTTAACTAATAATTGGTGCTCACTAATTAAAACCTTAAAAATGAAGGATAATGCATAGCATCACACAGTTTGGGATAGATTGGATTACTTGGATGATTTGTCGTCTCGATTTTTGTCTATAATTTTTTCAAAATATAGAAAATTGAGCTAGCTTAACCTGGGAATTTGATTCGTGTCATTTTGAGCACTAAATCATAAGTTACGGACGATTTAGTGCGAATATGTCAAGTTGATCGGCCCGTTAAAGTGATCATTCTAAATTGATCATTGGTACAGATGAAGTAAACACTTATAAAAGAAGAATAAATCATGGTATCACGAATTTTGGGATAGGTTGGATTACTTGGATGCTATGTCGTCTCTATTTCTGTCTCAAATTTTGTTAAAATATAGAAAATTGAGTTAGCTTAACGTTGGCATTGGATTCATGTCATTCCGAGGTCTAAATCAAAAGTTACATACAATTTAGTGCGAACATGTCATGTTGATAGGCCAGTTAATATGACTATTCTAAACTGATCACTTGTGCTCATTGAGTAAGGGCTTATAAGTTAAGCATAATCATGGTATCACGCAGTTTTGGTTAGATTGGATTACTTGGATGCTTTTTCGTATCTATTTCTGTCTCAAATTTTGTCACAATATATAAAATTGAGCTAGCTTAACGTGGCCATTGGATTCGTGTCGTACGAAGCTCTAAAAAAAAGTTAAGGACGATTTAGTTCGGATATGTAAAGTTGATCGGCTAGTTAAAATGATCAGTCTTAACTGATCATTGGTGCTTATTCAGTAAATGTTTATAAATGAAACATAATGCTTGGCATCACACAGTTCAAAATATATTGGATTTCTTGGACGCTTTGTCGTCTCTATTTCTGTCTATAATTTTATCAAAATATAGAAAACTAAGCTAGCTTAACATGAGCATTGGATTCGTGTAATTCTGAGCACTAAGTCAAGAGCTAAGGACGATTTAGTGTGGACATATCAAGTTGATCGGCCAGTTAAAGTGATCATTCTAATCTGATCATTGGTGCTCATTGAGTAAAGGCTTACAAATGAAGCATAATATATGGCATCACGCAGTTTTGGCTAAATTGGATAACTTGGACACTTTTTCGTATCTATTTTGGTCTCAAATTTTGTAACAATATTAAAAATTGGGCTAGCTTAACGTGGGAACTGGATTCGTGTCATTCAGAGCTCTAAATCAAAAGTTATGGATGATTTTGTGCGGACATGTCATGTTGGTAGGCCACTTAATATGACTACTCTAAACTGATCATTAGTGCTCATTGAGTAAGAGCTTATAAGTTAAGCATAATCATGGCAACATGCAGTTTTAGCTAAATTGGATTACTTGGACACTTTTTCGTATCTATTTCTATCTCAAATTTTCTCACAATATTGAAAATTTGGCTCGCTTAACGTGGGAATTGGATTTGTGTCATTCACAGCTCTAAATCAAAACTTATGGACAATTTTATGCGGATATGTCAAATTGATCGGCCAGTTAAAGTGATCATTCTAAACTGATCATTGGTGGTCATTAAGTAAAGGCTTATAAATGTAACATAATACATGCCATCATGCAGTTCGGAATAGATTGGATCACTTGGACGCTATGTCGTATCTATTTCTCATAAATTTGTAACAATACAGAAAATTGAGTCAGCTTAACGTGGGCACTGGATTTGTGTCATTATGAGCTCTAAATCAAAAATTAAGGATGATTTAGTGTGGATATGTCAAGTTGATCGGCTAGTTAAAATTATCAGTCTTAACTGATCATTGGTGCCTATTGAGTAAATGCTTATAAATAAAACATAATGCCTTGCATCACATAGTTTGGGATAAATTGGATTATTTGACGTTTTGTCATCTCTATTTCTGTCTATAATTTAATCTAAATATAGAAAACTAAGCTAGATTAACGTGAGCATTGGATTCGTGTAACTCTGAACACTAAATCAAGAGTTAAGGACGATTAGTGCAGACATGTCAAGTTGATCGGCCAGTTAAAGTGATCATTCTAATCTAATCATTGGTGCTCATTGAGTAAAGGTTTATAAATGAAGCCTAATGCATGGCATCACGCAGTTCGGGATAGATTGGATTACATGGATGCTTTGTCGTATCTATTTATGTCTCACACTTTGTCATAATAAAAAAGTTGATGTATCTTAACGTGGGCATTAGGTTCGTATCATTTTGATCTCTAAATCAAACGTTATGGATGATTTAGTGCGGACATGTCAAGTTGATTGGCCTGTTAAAGTAATCATTCTAAACTGATCATTGGTGCTCGTTGAGTAAAGGCTCATAAGTGAAACATAATACATGATATCACGTTGTTTTAGAAAGATTTTATTACTTGGAGGACTTGTTGAAGTATTTTAGTCTTAAATTTTGTCACAATATAAAAAATTAAGCTTGTTTAATGTGGACATTGGATTCGTGTCAATCTGAGCTCTAAATCAAAAGTTACGGACGATTTAGTGCGGAATGTCTAGCTGATCGGCCAGTTGAAATGATCATTATAATCTAATCATTGGTGTCCATAGAGTAAAGGCTTATAAAAGAAGCATAAAGCATGGCATCACAAAGTTTGGGATAGATTGGATTACTTGGATGCTTTGTCATCTCTATTTCCATCTCAAATTTTGTTAAATATAGAAAATTGTGCTAGCTTAACATGGGGATTCGATTCGTATCATTCTGAGCTTTAAATCAAAAGTTACGTACGATTTAGTGCAGACATGTCAAGTTGTTCGACCAGTTAAAATGATCATTCTTAACTGATCATTGGTTTTCATTATTTAAAAGCTGATAAATGAAACATAATGCATAACATCACGCAGTTTGAGATAGATTGGATTACTTGGACGCTTTGTTGTCTCTATTTTTGTCTCAAATTTTGTCACAATATAGAAAATTAAGCTAGCTAGGCGGGGGCATTGGATTCGTGTCAATTCTAAGATACAAATCGAAAGTTATGCACAATTTAATGTGGACATGTCAAGTTAATCGGCCACCAAAAATGATATTGATCATTGGTGCTCATTAAGTAAATTCTTATAAATGAAGCATAATCGATGCCATCACGCAGTCTGGGATAGATTGGATTAGTTGGACGCTTTGTCTTATCTATTTATGTCTATAATTTTGACACAATATAGAAAATTGAAATAGATTTACGTGGGCAATGGATTCGTGTCATTCTGATCTCTAAATAAAAACTTACGGACGATTTAGTGCAGATATGTCAAGTTGAGTTGCTAGTTAAAGTGATCATTATAAACTGATCACTGGTGCTGACTGAGTAAAGGCTTATAACTAAAGCGAATGCATGGGATCACGCTGTTCAGGATAAATTGGATTACTTGGACGCTTTGTAATATCTTTTTCTGTATAAAATTTTGTCAAAATATAGAATATTGAGCTAGCTTAACGTGGGCATTGGATTCGTGTCATTATGAGGTACAAATCAAAAGTTATGGACGATTTAGTGTAGTAATGTCAAGTTGATCCGCCTGTTCAAATGAACATTCTAAACCAATCAGTGGTGTTCACTGACTAAATGATTATAAATGAAGCATAATGCATAGAATCATGCAGTTCATGATAGATTGGATTACTTGGACAATTTGTCGTACCTATTTCTGTCTCAAATTTTGTCACAATATAGAAACCTGAGCTAGCTAAACGTGGGCATTGGATTCGTGTCATTCTGAGCT
Source organism: Pugionium dolabratum (assembly GCA_018901945.1). Taxonomy (NCBI): domain Eukaryota; kingdom Viridiplantae; phylum Streptophyta; class Magnoliopsida; order Brassicales; family Brassicaceae; genus Pugionium; species Pugionium dolabratum. The sequence continues at coordinate 299,619 of JAEVFF010000184.1, forward strand.
CCAAATCATAAGTTATAGATGATTTAGTGCGGACATGTCAAGTTGATCAGCAAGTTAAAATGATCATTCTTAACTAATAATTGGTGCTCACTAATTAAAACCTTAAAAATGAAGGATAATGCATAGCATCACACAGTTTGGGATAGATTGGATTACTTGGACGATTTGTCGTCTCGATTTTTGTCTATAATTTTTTCAAAATATAGAAAATTGAGCTAGCTTAACGTGGGAATTTGATTCGTGTCATTTTGAGCACTAAATCATAAGTTACGGACGATTTAGTGCGAATATGTCAAGTTGATCGGCCAGTTAAAGTGATCATTCTAAACTGATCATTGGTACAGATGAAGTAAACACTTATAAAAGAAGAATAAAGCATGGTATCACGAATTTTGGATAGGTTGGATTACTTGGATGCTATGTCATCTATATTTCTTTCTCAAATTTTGTTAAAATATAGAAAATTGAGTTAGCTTAACGTGGGCATTGGATTCATGTCATTCCGAGGTCTAAATCAAAAGTTACACACAATTTAGTGCGAACATGTCATGTTGATAGGCCAGTTAATATGACTATTCTAAACTGATCACTAGTGCTCATTGAGTAAGGGCTTATAAGTTAAGCATAATCATGGTATCACGCAGTTTTGGTTAGATTGGATTACTTGGATGCTTTTTCGTATCTATTTCTATCTCAAATTTTGTCACAATATAGAAAATTGAGCTAGCTTAATGTGGCCATTGGATTCGTGTCATACGAAGCTGTAAATAAAAAGTTAAGGACGATTTAGTGCGGATATGTCAAGTTGATCGGCTAGTTAAAATGATCAGTCTTAACTGATCATTGGTGCTTATTCAGTAAATGTTTATAAATGAAACATAATGCTTGGCATCACACAGTTCGGAATATATTGGATTTCTTGGACGCTTTGTCGTCTCTATTTCTGTCTATAATTTTATCAAAATATAGAAAACTAAGCTAGCTTAACATGAGCATTGGATTCGTGTAATTCTGAGCACTAAGTCAAGAGCTAAGGACGATTTAGTGTGAACATATCAAGTTGATCGGCCAGTTAAAGTGATCATTCTAATCTGATCATTGGTGCTCATTGAGTAAAGGCTTACAAATGAAGCATAATATGTGGCATCACGCAGTTTTGGCTAAATTGGATAACTTGGACACTTTTTCGTATCTATTTTGGTCTCAAATTTTCTAACAATATTAAAAATTGGGCTAGCTTAACGTGGGAACTGGATTCATGTCATTCAGAGCTCTAAATCAAAAGTTATGGATGATTTTGTGCGGACATGTCATGTTGGTAGGCCACTTAATATGACTACTCTAAACTGATCATTAGTGCTCATTGAGTAAGAGCTTATAAGTTAAGCATAATCATGGCATCATGCAGTTTTAGCTAAATTGGATTACTTGGAAACTTTTTCGTATCTATTTCTATCTCAAATTTTCTCACAATATTGAAAATTTGGCTCGCTTAACATGGGAATTGGATTCGTGTCATTCATAGCTCCAAATCAAAACTTATGGACAATTTTATGCGGACGTGTCAAATTGATCGGCCAGTTAAAGTGATCATTCTAAACTGATCATTGGTGGTCATTAAGTAAAGGCTTATAAATGTAACATAATACATGCCATCATGCAGTTCGGAATAGATTGGATCACTTGGATGCTTTGTCGTATCTATTTCTCATAAATTTGTAACAATACAGAAAATTGAGTTAGCTTAACGTGGGCACTGGATTCGTGTCATTATGAGCTCTAAATCAAAAATTAAGGACGATTTAGTGTGGATATGTCAAGTTGATCGGCTAGTTAAAATTATCAGTCTTAACTGATCATTGGTGCTTATTGAGTAATTGCTTATAAATGAAACATAATGTCTGGCATCACACAGTTTGGGATAGATTGGATTATTTGGACGCTTTGTCGTCTCTATTTCTGTCTATAATTTTATCAAAATATAGAAAACTAAGCTAGCTAAACGTGGGCATTGGATTCTTGTCATTCTTAGCTCTAAATCATAAGTTACGGACGAATTAGTGCGAACATGTAAAGTTGCTAGGCCAGTTAAAGTGATCATTCTAAACTGATCATTGCTGCTGATAAAGTGAATGCTTATAAATGAAGCATAAAGCATGGCATTACAAATTTCTAGGTAGATTGGACTACTTGGACGCTCTGTCGTCTCTACTTCTATCTCAAATTTTATCAAAATATAGAAAATTGAGCTAGCTTAACATGGGCATTGGATTCGTGCCATTCCAAGGTCTAAATCAAAAGTTACATACGATTTAGCGCGGACATGTCAAGTTGATAGGCCAGTTAATATGATTATTCTAAACAGATAATTCTAGCTCATTAATTCAAAGCTTATAAATGTAGCATAATGAATGCCATCATGCAGTTCGGGATAGCTTGGATTATTTGGATGCTTTGTCTTCTCTATTTCTGTCTATAATTTTATCAAAATATAGAAAACTAAGCAAGCTAAACGTGGGCATTGGATTCGTGTCATTCGGAGCTCCAAATCATAAGTTATAGATGATTTAGTGCGGACTTGTCAAGTTGATCAGCATGTTAAAATGATCATTCTTAACTAATAATTGGTGTTCATTGATTAAAAGCTTTAAAATGAAGGATAATGCATAGCATCACACAGTTTGGGATAGATTGGATTACTTGGACAATTTTTCGTCTCTATTTTTGTCTATAATTTTTTGAAAATATAGAAAATTGAGCTGGCTTAACGTGGGAATTGGATTCGTGTCATTTTCAGCACTAAATCATAATTGAGCTAGCTTAACATGGGCATTGGATTCGTGCCATTCCAAGGTCTAAATCAAAAGTTACATACGATTTAGCGGACATGTCAAGTTGATAGGCCAGTTAATATGATTATTCTAAACAGATAATTCTAGCTCATTAATTCAAAGCTTATAAATGTAGCATAATGAATGCCATCATGCAGTTCGGGATAGCTTGGATTATTTGGACGCTTTGTCGTCTCTATTTCTGTCTATAATTTTATCAAAATATAGAAAACTAAGCAGCTAAACGTGGGCATTGGATTCGTGTCATTCGGAGCTCCAAATCATAAGTTATAGATGATTTAGTGCGGACATGTCAAGTTGATCCGCATGTTAAAATGATCATTCTTAACTAATAATTGGTGTTCATTGATTAAAAGCTTTAAAATGAAGGATAATGCATAGCATCACACAGTTTGGGATAGATTGGATTACTTGGACGATTTTTCGTCTCTATTTTTGTCTATAATTTTTTCAAAATATAGAAAATTGAGCTAGCTTAACGTGGGAATTGGATTCGTGTCATTCTGAGCACTAAATCATAAGTTACGGACGATGTAGTGCGAACATGTCAAGTTGATCGGCCAGTTCAAGGGATCATTCTAAACTGATCATTGGTACAGATTAAGTAAAGATTTATAAAAGAAGAATAAAGCATGGTATCACGAAATTTGGGATAGATTGGATTACTTGGATGCTATGTCGTCCCTATTTCTACCTTAAATTTTGTTAAAATATAGAAAATTGAGCTAGTTTAACATGGGCATTGGATTCATGTCATTCCGAGGCCTAAATCAAAAGTTACATACAATTTAGTGCAGACATGTAATGTTATTAGGCCAGTTAATATGACTATTCTAAACTGATCATTAGTGCTCATTGAGTAAGGGCTTATAAGTTAAGCATAATCACGGTATCACGCAGTTTTGGTTAGATTGGATTACATGGATGCTTTTTCGTATCTATTTCTATCTCAAATTTTGTCACAATATAGAAAATTGAGCCAGCTTAACGTGGGCATTGGATTCTTGTCATTCTGAGCTTTAATTCAAAAGTTACGAATGATTTAGTGCGGACATGTCAAGTTGATCGGCCGGTTAAAATGATCAATCTTAACTGATCATTGGTGCCCATAGAGTAAAGGGTTATAAATGAAGCATAATGCATCGCATCACATAGTACGGGATAGACTGGATAACTTGGACGCTTTGTCGTATTTATTTGTGTCTTAAATTTTGTCACAATACAGAAAATTGAGCTAGATTAACGTGGGCATTAGATTCGTGTCAGTCTGAGCTCTAAAACATAAGTTACGCATGATTAAGTTCAGACATGTCAATTTTATCGACCAATTAAAATGATCTTTCTTAACTGATCATTGCTGTTTAATTCTTAAAAGCTTATAAGTGAAGCATAATGCATGGTATCACGCACTTTGGAATAGATTGGATTATTTAGACACTTTGTCGTCTCTATTTCAGTCTATAATTTTGTCAAAATATAGAAAATTTAGGTAGCTTAACGTGGGTATTGGATTCGTGTCATTCTTAGCTCTAAATCATAATTTACGGGCGAATTAGTGGGAACATGTAAAGTTGCTAGGCGAGTTAAAGTTATCATTCTAAACTGATCATTGGTGCTGATAAAGTAACTGCTTATAAATGAAGCATAAAGCATGGCATTACGAAGTTCCGGATAGACTGGATTACTTGGACGCTTTGTCGTCTCAACTTCTATCTCAAATTTTTTCAAAATATAGAAAATTGAGATAACTTAACATGGGCATTGGATTCGTGCCATTCCAAGGTCTAAATCAAAAGTTACATACGATTTATTGCAGACATGTCATGTTGATAGGCCAGCTAATATGATTATTCTAAACTGATCATTCTAGCTCATTAATTAAAGGCTTATAAATGTAGCATAATGAATGCCATCATGCAGTTTGGGATAGATTGGATTACTTGGATGCTTTTTCGTACCTATTTTTGTTTTAAATTTTTTCCAGAATATAGAAAATTTAGTTAGCTTAACATGGGCGTTGGATTCGTGTTATTCGGAGCTTTATATCAAAAGTTACGAACGATTTAGTGCATACATGTCAAGTTGATCGGATAGTTAAAATGATTATTCTGAACTGAGCATTGGTGCTCATTGAGTAAAGGCTTATAAATGAAACATAATCCATGGCATCACGCATTTCGGGATAGATTGGATTACTTGGATACTTTATCGCATCAATTTCTGTCTCAATTTTTGTCACAGTATAAAAATTGAGCTAGTTTAACGTCGGCATTGGATTCATGTCTTTCTCAGCTCTAAATCTAAAGTTACGCACCATTTAGTGTGGAAATGTCAAGTTGATCGGAAAGTTAAAATGATCATTTTAACTTATAATTGGTGCTCATTGATTAAAAGCTTATAAATAAAGCATAATGCATGGCATCCCGTAGTTTGGGATAGATTGGATTAATTGGAAGCTTTGTCGTCTCTAATTCTGTCTATAATATTTTTCAAAATATAGAAATTTCAGCTAGCTTAAGATGGGCATTGGATTCATGTCATTCTGAGCTTTAAATCATAAGTTACAAACGATTTTGTGCGGACATGTCAAGTTGATCGGCCAATTAAAGTGATCATTGGTTCAGATTAAGAAAACGCTTATAAAAGATGCATTACTTGGACACTTTGCGTCTCTATTCCTATAGATTAAAGGCTTGTAAATGAAGCATAATGCATGACATCACCCAGTCCATGATAGGTTCGAATACTTGGATGCTTTTTCATATCTATTTTTTTCTCAAATTTTGTCACAATATAGAAAATTGAGCAAGCTTAACGTGGGCATTGGATTCCTGTCATTCTGAGCTCTAAATCATAAGTTACGGACGATTTAGTGCGGATATGTCAAGTTGATAGGCCTGTTAAACTGATCATTCTAAACTGATCATTGCTGCTCATTGAGCAAAGGGTTATAAATGAAGCAAAATGCATGGCATCACGCAACTTTGGCTACCTTGGATTACTTGAACGCTTTTTTGTATCTATTTCTATCTCAAATTTTGTCACAATATAGAAAATTGAGCTAGCTTAACGTGGGCATTGGATTTGGGTCATTATGAGCTATAAATCAGAATTTATGGACAATTTATTGAAAAAATGTCAAGTTGATCGCTTGTTAAATTGATCATTCTAAACTGATCATTGCTGCTCATTGGCTTGTAAATGAAGCATAATGCATGACATCTTGCAGTTTTGGATAGATTTGATTACTTGGAGGACTTGTCGAAAAAGTTTTAGTCTTTAATTTTATTGCAATATAAAACATTGAGCTAGCTTAACATGGGCACTGGATTCGTGTCATTCCGAGGTCTAAATAAAAAGTTATGGACGATTTACAACGGACATCTCAAGTTGATAGATCAGTTAAGATGATCATTCTTAACTGATCTTTGGTGCTCATTGAGTAAAGGCTTATAAATAAAGCATAATGCATGGCATCACGCACTTTGGGATAGATTTGATTACTTGGATGCTTTGTCGTATCTATTTCTGTTTCAAATTTTGTCACAATATAGAAAATTGAGCTAGATTAATGTGGGCATCGGATTCGTCTCATTCTGAGCTTTATATCAAAATTTATGGTCGATTTAGTGCAGACATGTCAAGTTGATCGGCCAGATAAATTGATCATTCTAAACTTATCGTTGGTGCTCATTAAGTAAACACTTATAAATGAAGCATAAAGCATGACATCATGTAGATTGGGATAGATTTAATTACTTGGGCACTTTTTCGTATCTAGTTCTCTTTCAAATTTTTTCAAACCATAAAAGATTGAGCTACCTTAACGTGGGCATTGGTTCGTGTCAGTCTGAGCACTAAATCAAATGTTACAGACGATTTAGTGTGGACATATGAAGTTGATCAGCCTGTTAAAGTGATCATTCTAAACTGATCATTGGTGCTCATTGAGTAAAGGCTTATAAATGAAGCAAAATGCATGGCATCACGTAGTTTTAGCTAACTTGAATTACTTGAACGCTTTTTCGTATCTATTTCGATTTTAAATTTTGTCACAATATAGAAAATTGAGTTAGGTTAATGTGGGCATTGGATTCGTGTTATTCTGAGCTTTAAATCAAAAGTTATGGATGATTTAATGCGGACATGTCAAGTTGATCGCCTAATTGAAGTGATCATTCGAAACTGAGCATTGGTGCTCATTAAGTAAACACTTATAAATGAAGCATAATGCATGATATCACACAGTTCGGAATAGATTGGATTACTTGGACGCTTTGTCGTATCAATATTTGTCTCAAATTTTGTCACAATATAGAAAACATAGCTCGCATAACGTGAGCATTCGATTCGTATTAATATGTGCTTTAAATCAAATGTTATGGACAATTTAGTGCAGACATGTCAAGTTGATCGACCAGTATTGATCATTCTAAACTGATCATTAATGCTCATTTATTAAAGGCCTGTAAATGAAGGATAATGCATGGCATCACATAGTTTTGGAAAGATTTGATTACTTGGAGGACTTGTTTAAGCAGTTTTAGTCTTAAAATTTATCACAATATAAAAGAATTGAGCTAGTTTCACGTGGGCATTTGATTCGTATCATTATGAGCTCTAAATCAAGTTACAAATGATTTAGTGCGGAAGTGTTAAGTTGATCGACCAATTAAAGTGATCATTTTAAACTGATCATTGGTGCTCATTGAGTAAAGGCATATAAATGAAGTAAAATGCGTTGCATCATGTAGTTCGGGATAGATTGGATTACATGAACGATTTGTCGTATCTAATTCTATCTCAAATTTTTTCATAATATTGAAATGGAGCTAGCTTAAAGTGGGCATTGGATTCGTGTCATTTTAAGCTCTAAATAAAAAGTTACTGACGATTTAGTGCGGACATGTCAAGTTGATCGGCCAGTTAGAGTGATCATTCTAAACTGATAATTTCTGCTCATTGAGTAAAGGCTTATAAATGAAGCATAATGCATTACATCATGCAGTTTGGGATAGATTGGATTATTGGACACTTCGTTGTATCTATTTTTATCCCAAATTTTGTCACAATATAGAAAATTGAGCTAGATTAACGTGAGCCTTGGATTCGTGTCATTCTGAGCTCTTAACATAGGTTACAGATGATTTAGTGCGGAAATTTCAAGTTGATCGGCCAATTATAGGGATCATTCTTAACCGATTTTTGTTGCTCATTGACTAAAGGCTTATAAACGAAGCAAAATGCATGGCATCACGCCGTTTTGGCTAGATTAGTTTACTTGAACGCTTTTTTGTATCTATTTCTCTATCAAACTTTTTCACAAAATAGAAAATTGAGCTAGCTTAAGGTGGGCATTGGATTCGTGTCATTCTGAGCTCTAATTCAAAAGTTAGGGACGATTTAGTGCGGACATGTCAAGTTGATCGGCCAGTTAAAGTGATCATTCTCAACTGATCATTGGTGCTCATTGAGTAAAGGCTTATAAATGAAGCATATGCATGGCATCACACAGTTTTGGCTAGATTGGATTACTTGAACCCTATTTCTTATCTTTTTGTCTCAAATTTGTCACAATATAGAAAATTGAGCTACCGTAACATGGGCATTGGATTCGTGTTATTCTGAACTCTAAATCAAAAGTTACGTACGTTTTTGTGCGGACATGTCAAGTTGATCTCCTAGTTAAAGTGACCATTCTAAGTGGGCATTGCATTCGTGTCATTCTGAGCTCTAAATCAAAGTGACATCCGATTTTGTGCGGATATGTCAAGATCTGCCAGTTACATTGATCATTCTAAACTGTCATTGGTTCTCTTTGAGTAAAGACTTATAAATGAAGCATAATGCATGGCATCACGCAGTTCAGAATAGATTGGATTACATGGATGCTTTGTCATATCTATTTCTTCTCAATCTTTGTCAAAATATAGAAATTTGAGCTACCTTAACGTGGGCATTGGATTCGTGTCATTCTGAGCTATAAATCAAAAGTTCTGGACGATTTGGTCTGGACATGTTGAGTTGAACGGGCAGGTTAAGTGATAATTCGAAACTGATCAGTGGTGCTCATTGAGTAAAGGCGTATAAATGAAGCATAATACATGCCATCACGCAGTTTGGGATAGATTGGATTACATGGACGCTTTGTCGTATCTATTTTGTCTTAAATTTTGTCACAACATAGAAAATTGAGCTTTCTTAACGTCGGCATTGGATTCATGTCACTCTGAGCTCTAAATCAAAAGTTACGGACTGTTTAGTGCAGACATGTCATGTTGATCAGCCAGTTAAAGTGATCATTCTAAAATGATCATTGGTGCTCATTGAGTAAAGGCTTATAAATGAAGCATAATGCATCACATCTCGCAGTTCAGGATTGATTGGTTTAATTGGACGCTTTGTCGTATCAATTTCTGTCTCAAATTTGTTCAAAAATATAGAAAATTGAGGTATATTAACATGGGCATTGGATTCGTGTTATTTTGAGCTCTAAATCAAAAGTTATGGACGATTTATTGTACACATGTCAAGTTGATCTCCTAGTTAAAGTGATCATTCTAAACTGATCATTGGTACTCATTAAGTAAACCCTTATAAATGAAGCATAAAGCATGTCATCACAAAAGTTTGGGATAGAGTGTATTACTTGGACGCTTTGTCGTATCTAGTTCTATCTCAAATTTTTTCACAATATAAAAAATGAGCTACCTTATTGTTGGTATTCGATTCGTGTTATTCTGAGCTCTAAATCAATAGTTACAATGACTTAGTGCGGACATTTGAAGTTTATCAGCCAGTTAAAGCAATCATTCTAAAGTGATCATTGGTGCTCATTGAGTAAAGCATATAAATGAAGCATATTTCATGGCATCACGCAGTTTGGGATAGATTGGATTACATGGATGCATTTTCGTATCTATTTCTGTCTCAAAATTTGTCACAATATAGAAATTGAGCTAGGTTAACGTGGGAATTCGATTCTTGTCATTCTGAGCTCTAAATCAAAAGTTATGGACGATTTAGTGCGGACATGTTAAATTGATCGGCCATGTTAAGTAATAATTCAAAACTAATCATTGGTTCTCATTGGATAAAGGGATATAAATGAAGTATAATGCATGGCATCACGCAGTTCGGGATAGATTGGATTTCATGGACGCCTTGTCGTATCTATTTCGGTCTCAAATTTTGTCACAATATAGAAAATGTAGCTTCCTTAACGTGGACATTGGATTATTGTCATTCTGAGCTCTAAATCAAAAGTTAGGGTTGGTTTAGTGCAGACATGTCAAGTTGTTCAGCCAGTTAATGTGATCATTCTAAACTTATCATTGGTGCTCATTGAGTAAAGGCTTATAAATGAAGCATAATGCATGACATCTCGCAGTTCAGAATAGATTGGTTTGCTTGGACGCTTTGTCGTATCTATTTCTGCCTCAAAAATTTTCAAAATATAGAAAATTGAGCTAGATTAACATGGTCATTTGATTCGTTTTATTCTGATCTCTAAATCAAAAGTTACGAATGATTTAGTGTAAACATGTCAAGTTGATATCCTAGTTAAAGTGATCATTTTAAACTGATCATTGGTACTCATAAAGTAAACCCTTATCAATAAAGCATAGAGCAAGGCATCATAGAGTCTGGGATAGAGTGGATTACTTGGACGCTTTGTCGTATCTAGTTCTATCTCAATTTTTTCACAATATAAAAAAATGAGCTACCTTATTGTGGGCATTGGATTCGTGTTATTCTGAGCTCTAAATCAATAGTTACAACGATTTAGTGCAGACATTTGAAGTTTATCGGCCAGTTAAAGCGATCATTCTAAAGTTATTATTGGTGCTCATTGAGTAAAGGCATATAAATGAAGCATATGTCCTGGCATCTCCCAGTTCGGGATAGACTGGATTACATGGATGCTTTTCCGTATTTATTTCTATCTCAAATTTTATCACAATATAGAAATCGAGCTAGCTTAACGTGGGCATTCGATTCGTGTCATTCTGAGCTCTAAATCATAAGTTACGGACGATTTAATGCAGACATGTAAAATTGATCGGCATGTTAAAATGATCATTCTAAACTGATCATTGGTGCTGATTGAGGGAAGGCTTATAAATGAAGCATAATGCATGACATCATGAAGTTCGTGAAAGATTGGGTTAATTGGACACTTTGTCGTATCTATTTCTGTCTCAAATTTTGTCACAATATAGAAAATAAAGCTAGCTTAACGTGGGCATTGGATTTGTGTCATTCTGAGCTCTAAATCATAAGTTAAGGACGATTTAGGGCAGACATGTAAAATTGATCGGCCAGTTAAAGTGATAATTCTAAACTCATCATTGGTGCTCATTGAGTAAAAGCTTATAAATGAAGCATAATGAATGGCATCACACATTTTGGGATAGATTGGGTTACATGGACGCTTTGTCGTATCTATTTCTGTCTCAAATTTGTCACAATATAGATATTGAGTTAGATTAAAGTGGGCATTGGATTCATGTCATTATGAGCTCTCAATCATAAGTTACGGATGATTTATTGCAAACATGTCAAAATGATCGGCCAATTAAAGTGATCATTCTAAATAGATCATTTGTACTCATTGGGTAAAGGCTTATAAATGAAGCATAATGCATGACATCATGCAGTTAAAGATAGATTCGATTACTTGAACTCTTTTTCGTATCAATTTATGTCTCCAATTTTGTCATAATATAGAAAATTGAGTTACCGTAACGTGGGCATTCGATTCATGTCATTCTGAGCTCTAAATCAAAATTTAGGGACGATTTAGTGCGGACATGTCAAGTTGATCGGCCAGTTAAAGTGATCATTCTAAACGGATCATTGGTGCTCATTGAGTAAAGGCTTATAAATGAAGCATAATGCATGGCATCATGTACTTTTGGCTGGATTAGATTAATTGAACGCCTTTTTGTATGTATTTATGTCTCAAATTTTTTCACAATATAGAAAATTAAGCTAGCTTAACGTGGGCATTGGATTTGTGTCATTTTGAGCTCTAAATCAAAATTTATGGAAGATTTAGTGTGGACATGTCAAGTTGATTGGCCAGTTAAAGTTATCATTCTAAACTAATCATTAGTGCTGATTGAGTAAAAGCTTATAAATGAAGCATAATGCATGACATCCCGCAGTTCAGGATAGATTCGATTACTTGAACGTTTTTTTGTATCTATTTCTATCTCAAATTTTGTCACAATATAGAAATTTGAGCTAGCTTAACGTGGGCATTGAATTCGAGTCAGTTTTAGCTCTAAAACATATGTTATGGACAATTTAATATGTTACGGGCAGTTAAAGTGATCACTCTAAACTAATCATTCGTGCTCCTTGAGAAAAGGCTTATAAATGAAGCATAATGCATGGCATCATGCAGTTTTGGCTAAATTGGATTACGAACACTTTTTCGTATCTATTTATGTCTCAATTTTTGTCACAATATAGAAAATTGAGGTACCTTAACGTGGGCATTGGATTCGTGTTATTCTGAGCTATAAATCAAAAGTCACAGACATTTTAGTGCGGATAAGTCAAGTTGATCGCCTCGTTAAAGTGATAATTCTAAACCGATCACTGATACTCATTACGTAAATGCCTATAGATGAAGCATAAAACATGACATCACAAATTTTGGGATAGAGTTGATAACTTGGACGCTTTGTCATATCTAGTTTTGTCTCAAATTTTTCAAAATAAAAAAAATTGAGCTAGCTTAACGTCGGCATTGGATTCGTGTCATTCTGATCTCCGAATCAAAAGTTACGGATGATCTATTGCAGACATGTCAAATTGATCGGCCAATTAAAGTGATCATTCTAAACTAATCATTGGTGCTTATAGAGTAAAGGCTAATAAATGAAGCATAATGCATGACATCATGCAGTTCGGGATAGATTGGATTACTTGAACGCTTTGTCGTATCTATTTCTGTCTAATATTTTTTCACAAAATAGAAAATTCAGCTCGTTTAACGTGGGCATTGGATTGTTTTCATTCTGAGCTCTAAACCAAACGTTACGGACGATTTAAGGTGGACATGCCAAGTTGATCCGCCAGTTAAAGTGTATTATTCTAAACTAATCATTGATGCACATTGAGTAAAGGCTTATAAATGAAATGTAGTGCATGGCATCACACAGTTTTTTCTGGATGCCAAAAGCTTATAAATGTAGCATAATGAATGCCATCATGCAGTTCGGGATAGATTGGATTACATGGATGCTTTTTCGTACCTATTTTCGTTTTAATTTTTTTCAGAATATAGAAAATTGAGTTAGCTTAACATGGCCATTGGATTCGTGTCATTCTTAGCTCTAAATCAATGGTTAAAGATGATTTGGTGCGGACATGTCAATTTGATCATCAAGTTAAAACGATCATTCTTAACTAATTATTGATGCTTATTGAGTAAGGGCTTATAAATGAAAGATAATGCAGGGCATTACACAGTTAGGGATACATTGAATTACTTGGACGCTTTGTTATATCTAGTTATGTCACAATATAAAAAATTGAACTAGGTAAACGTGGACATTGGATTCGTGTCATTCACAGCTCAAAATCATAAGTTACAGATAATTTAGTGCTGACATGTCAAGTTGATCAGCAAGTTAAAATAATCATTCGTAGCTGATAATTGGTGCTCATTGATTAAAAGCTTATAAATGAAGCATAATGCATAGCATCACACAGTTTGGAATAGATTGGATTACTTGGATGACTTATCGTGTCAATTTTTGTCTATAAATTTTTCAAAATATAGAAAATTGATCTAGCTTAACATCGGTATTAGATTCCTGTCAATCTGAGCTCTGAATCATAAGTTACGGGCGATTTAGTGCGGACATGTCAAGTTGATCGGCCAGTTAAAGTGATGATTCTAAACTGATCATTGTTACAGATTAAGTAAACACTTATAAAAGAAGAATAAAGCATGGTATCACGAAATTTTGGATAGATTGGATTACGTGGATGCTATGTCGTCTATATTTCTATCTCAAATTTTATCAAAATATAGAAAATTGAGCTAGCTTAACGTGTGCATTGGATTCATGTCATTCCGAGGTCTAAATCAAAAGTTACATACAATTTAGTGCGGACATGTCATGTTTATAGGCCAGTTAATATGACTATTCTAAAGTGATCATTAGTGCTCATTGAGTAAGGGCTAATAAGTTAATCATAATCATGGTATCACACATTTTTGGTTAGATTGGATTACTTGGACTCTTTTTCGTATCTATTTATGTCTCAAATTTTTTCACAATATAAAAAATTGAGCCAGCTTAATGTGGGAATTGGATTCGTGTCATTCTGAGCTCTAAATCAAAAGTTACGAACGAATTAGTGCGGACATGTCAAGTTGATCGGCATGTTAAAATGATCAACCTCAACTGATTATTGGTGCCCATAGAGTAAATGCTTATTAATGAAGCATAATGCATGACATCACACAGTACGGGATAGAATGGATTACTTGGATGCTTTGTCGTATTTATTTCTGTCGAAAATTTTGTCACAATATAGAAAATTGAGCTAGCTTAACGTGGGCAATTGGATTCGTGTCAGTATGAGCTCTAAATCATAAGTTACGGATGATTAGTGTGGACATGTCAAGTTGATCGGCCAATTAAAATGATCTTTCTTAACTGATCATTGGTGCTCATTGCTCAAAAGCTTATAAGTGAAGCATAATGCATGGCATCACGCACTTTGGAATAGATTGGATTATTTAGACACTTTGTCGTCTCTATTGCAGTCTATAATTTTGACAAAATATAGAAAATTGAGGTAGCTTAACGTGGGCATTGGATTCGTGTCATTCTTAGCTCTAAATCATAAATTACAAGCGAATTAGTGGGGACATGTGAAGTTGCTAGGCCAGTTAAAGTGATCATTCTAAGCTGATCATTGGTGCTGATAAAGTAAATGCTTATAAATGAAGCATTAAGCATGGCATTACGAAGTTCCGGATAGACTCGATTACTTGAACGCTCTGTCGCCTCTACTTCTATCTCAAATTTTGGCAAGATATAGAAAATTGAGCTAGCTTAACATTGGGATTGGATTCGTGCCATTCCCAGGTCTAAATCAAAAGTTACGTACGATTTATTGCGGATATGTCAAGTTGATAGGCCAGTTAATAGGATTATTCTAAACTGATCATTCTAGCTCATTAATTAAAGGCTTGTAAATGTAGCATAATGAATGCCATCATGCAGTTTGGGATAGATTGGATTACTTGGACACTTTTTTCGTACCTATTTTTGTTTTAAATTTTTTCAGAATATAGAAAATTGGGTTAGCTTAACATCGGCATTGGATGCGTGTCGTTCTGAGCTCTAAATCAAAATTTACGAACGATTTAGTGAATACATATCAAGTTGATCAGATAGTTCATATGATTATTCTGAACTGATCATTGGTGCTCATTGAGTAAAGGCTTAAAAATAAAACATAATGCATGGCATCATGCATTTCGAGATAGATTGGATTACTTGGATACTTTGTCATATCAATTTCATTCTCACTTTTTGTCACAATATAAAAAATTAAGCTAGCTTAACGTGGGCATTGGATTCATATCTTTCTCAGCTCTAAATCTAAAGTTATGCACCATTTAGTGTGGAAATGTCAAGTTTATCGGAAAGTTAAAATGATCATTTTAATTGACAATTGGTACTCATTGATTAAAAGCTTATAAATAAATCATAATGTACGGCATCCCGCAGTTTGAGATAGATTGGATTAGTTGGAAGGTTTGTCGTCTCTAATTTTGTCTATAACATTTTTCAAAGTATAGAAATTTGAGCTAGCTTAAAATTAGCATTGGATTCATGTCATTCTGAGCTTTAAATCATAAGTTACAGACGATTTAGTGCGGACATGTCAAGTTGATCGGCCAGTTAAAGTGATGATTCTAAACTGATCATTGGTACAGATTAAGTAGACACTTATAAAAGAAGAATAAACCATGGTATCACAAAATTTTGGATAGATTGGATTACTTGGATGCTATGTCGTCTATATTTCTATCTCAAATTTTATCAAAATATAGAAAATTGAGCTAGCTTAACGTGTGCATTGGATTCATGTCATTCCGAGGTCTAAATCAAAAGTTACATACAATTTAGTGCGGACATGTCATGTTGATAGGCCAGTTANATTTAGTGTGGAAATGTCAAGTTTATCGGAAAGTTAAAATGATCTTTTTAATTGATAATTGGTACTCATTGATTAAAAGCTTATAAATAAATCATAATGTACGGCATCCAGCAGTTTTGAGATAGATTGGATTAGTTGGAAGGTTTGTCGTCTCTAATTTAGTCTATAAATTTTTCAAAGTATAGAAATTTGAGCTAGCTTAAAATTGGCATTGGATTCATGTCGTTCTGAGCTCTAAATCATAAGTTACAGACGATTTAGTGCGTACATGTCAAGTTGATCGGCCAGTTAAAGTGATGATTCTAAACTGATCATTGCTCCAGATTAAGTAAAAACTTATAAAAGAAGAATAAAGCATGGTATCACGAAATTTTGGATAGATTGGATTACTTGGATGCTATGTCGTCTATATTTCTATCTCAAATTTTATCAAAATATAGAAAATTGAGCTAGCTTAACGTGTGCATTGGATTCATGTCATTGCGAGGTCTAAATCAAAAGTTACATACAATTTAGTGCGGACATGTCATGTTGATAGGCCAGTTAATATGACTATTCTAAAGTGATCATTAGTGCTCAGTAAGGGCTAATAAGTTAATCATAATCATGGTATCACGCATTTTTGGTTAGATTGGATTACTTGGACTCTTTTTCGTATCTATTTATGTCTCAAATGTTTTCACAATATAAAAAATTGAGCCAGCTTAATGTGGGAATTGGATTCGTGTCATTCTGAGCTCTAAATCAAAAGTTACGAACGAATTAGCGGGACATGTCAAGTTGATCGGCATGTTAAAATGATCAACCTCAACTGATTATTGGTGCCCATAGAGTAAATGCTTATTAATGAAGCATAATGCATGGCATAACGCAGTACGGGATAGAATGGATTACTGGGATGCTTTGTCGTATTTATTTCTGTCAAAACTTTTGTCACAATATAGAAAATTGAGCTAGCTTAACGTGGGCAATTGGATTCGTGTCAGTATGAGCTCTAAATCATAAGTTACAGATGATTTAGTGCGGACATGTCAAGTTGATCGGCCAATTAAAATGATCTTTCTTAACTGATCATTGGTGCTCATTGTTCAAAAGCTTATAAGTGAAGCATAATGCATGGCATAACGCACTTTGGAATAGATTGGATTATTTAGACACTTTGTCGTCTCTATTTCAGTCTATAATTTTGTCAAAATATAGAAAATTGAGGTAGCTTAACGTGGGCATTGGATTCGTGTCATTCTTAGCTCTAAATCATAAGTTACAAGCGAATTAGTGGGGACATGTGAAGTTGCTAGGCCAGTTAAAGTGATCATCCTAAGCTGATCATTGGTGCTGATAAAGTAAATGCTTATAAATGAAGCATAAAGCATGGCATTACGAAGTTCCGGATAGACTTGATTACTTGAACGCTCTGTCGCCTCTACTTCTATCTCAAATTTTGGCAAGATATAGAAAATTGAGCTAGCTTAACATTGGCATTGGATTCGTGCCATTCCAAGGTCTAAATCAAAAGTTACATACGATTTAGTGCGGACATGTCAATTCATTGGCCAGTTAATATGATTATTCTAAACTGATAATTCTAGCTCATTAATTAAAAGCTTATAAATGTAGCATAATGAATGCCATCATGCAGTTCGGGATAGATTGGATTACATGGATGCTTTTTCGTACCTATTTTCGTTTTAATTTTTTTTCAGAATATAGAAAATTGAGTTAGCTTAACATGGCCATTGGATTCGTGTCATTCTTAGCTCTAAATCAATGGTTAAAGACGATTTGGTGCGGACATGTCAATTTGATCATCAAGTTAAAATGATCATTCTTAACTAATTATTGATGCTTATTGAGTAAGGGCTTATAAATGAAAGATAATGCAGGGCATTACACAGTTAGGGATAGATTGAATTACTTGGACGCTTTGTTATATCTAGTTATGCCACAATATAGAAAATTGAACTAGGTAAACGTGGACATTGGATTCGTGTCATTCACAGCTCGAAATCATAAGTTACAGATAATTTAGTGCGGACATGTCAAGTTGATCAGCAAGTTAAAATAATCATTCGTAGCTGATAATTGGTGCTCATTGATTAAAAGCTTATAAATGAAGCATAATGCATAGCATCTTGAAGTGCGGGATAGATTGGATTACATGGACGTTTTGTCGTATGTATTTTGGTCTCAAATTTTGAGACAATATAGAAAATTGAGCTACCTTAACGTGGGCATTAGATTCGTGTCATTCTAAGCTGTAAATCAAAACTTCCGGACGATTTAGTACAGACATGTCAAGTTGATCGGCCAGTTAAAGTGATCATTCTAAACGGATCATTGGTGCTCATTGAGTAAATGCTTATAAATGATGCATAATGCATGACATCACGCAGTTCGGGTTAGATTGGATTACATGGACACTTTGTAGTATCTATTTATGTCTCAAATTTTATTACAATATAGAAAATTGAGCTAGCTTAACGTGGGCATTAGATTCGTTTCATTCTAAGCTCTAAGTCATAAGTTATCGATGATTTAGGACCGACATGTCAAGTTGATCGGCCAGTTAAATTCATCATTCTAAACTGATCATTGGTTCTGATTGTGTAAAGGCTTATAAATGAAGCATAATGGATGACATCATGCAGTTTTGGCTAGAGTGGATTACTTGAACGCGTTTTACATCTATTTCACCCTCAAATCTGGTCACAATATAGAAAATTGAGGTAGCTTAACGTGGACTCTGGATTCGTGTCATTCTAAGCTTTAAATCAAAAGTTACAGACGATTTAGTGTGGAAATGTCAGGTTGATTGGCCAGTTAATGTGATCATTCTAAACTGGTCATCATTGGTGCTCAATGAGTAAAGGCTTATAAATGATGTACAATGGATGACATCACGCAGTTCAGGATAGATTGGATTACTTGGACGCTTTGTCGTATCTATTTTTGTCTCAATTTTTTTCACAATATAGAAAATTGAGCTATATTAACGTGGGCATTGGATTCGTGGCAGTCTAACCTCTAAATCAAAAGTTCGGACGATTTAGTGTGGACATAACAAGTTGATCGGCCAGTTAAATTGATCATTCCTAACTGATCATTGGTGCTTATTGAGTAAAGGCTTATAAATGAAGCATAATGCATGGCATCATCAAGTCTGGGATAGATTCGATTACATGGATGCTTTGTCGTATCTATTTTGGTCTCAAATTTTGTGACAATATAGAAAATTGAACTAGGTTAACGTTTGCATTAAATTCGTTTCATTCTGAGCTCTAAATCAAATGTTAAGGACGATTTAGTGCAGACATGTCAAGTATATCGTCTAGTTGAAGTGATCATTCTAAACTGATCATTGGTGCTCATTGAGTAAATGCTTGTAAATGATGCATAATGTATGACATCATGCAGTTCGGAATAGATTAGATTACTTGGATGCTTTAGTGTATCTATTTCTGCTTCAAATTTTATCACAATATAGAAAATTGAGATAGCTTAACGTGGGCACATGATTCGTATCGTTCTAAGCTCTAACTCATATGTTACGAATGATTTAGTGCAGATATGTCAAGTTGATCGGCCAGTTAAATTGATCATTCTTAAGTGATCATTTGTGCTCATTGAGTAAAGGCTTGTAAATGAAGCATAATGCTTGGCATCATGTATCTATTTTGATCTCAAATTTTGTTACATGTACGTTTTGTCGTATCTATTTTGATCTCAAATTTTGTGACAATATAGAAAATTGAGTTAGCTTAACGTGGGCATTGGATTCGCGTCATTCTTAGCTGTAAATCAAAAGTTACGGACAATTTAGCGCGGACATGTCAAGTTGATCGGCCAGTTAAAGTGATCACTCTAAACGGATCATTGGTGCTCATTGAGTAAGTGCTTATAAATGATGCATAATGCATGACATCATGCAGTTCGGGTTAGACTGGATTACATGGACACTATGTCGTATCTATTTATGTCTCAAATTTTATTACAATATAGAAAATTAAGCTAGCTTAACGTGGGCATTGGATTCATTTGATTCTAAGCCCTAAATCATAAGTTATGGATGATTTAGGACCGACATATCAAGTTGATCGGCCAGTTAAATTCATCATTCTAAACTGATCATTGGTGCTCATTGAGTAAAGGCTTATAATCGAAGCATAATGGATGACATCATGCAGTTTTGGCTAGATTGGATTACTTGAACGTGTTTTACATCTATTTCAGCCTCAAATTTGGTCACAATATAGAAAATTGAGGTAGCTTAACGTGGACTCTGGATTCGTGTCATTCTAAGCTTTAAATCAAAAGTTATAGACGATTTAGTGTGGACATGTCAGGTTGATTGGCCAGTTAAAGTGATCATTCTAAACTGCTCATCATTGGTGCTCAATGAGTAAAGGCTTATAAATGATGTACAATGGATGATATCACGCAGTTCAGGATAGATTGGATTACTTGGACGCTTTGTCGTATCTATTTTTGTCTCAATTTTGTCACAATATAGAACATTGAGCTAGTTTAACGTGGGCATTGGATTCGTGGCAGTCTGACCTCTAAATCAAAAGTTTGGACAATTTAGTGTGGACATAACAAGTTGATCGGCCAGTTAAAGTGATCATTCCTAACTGATCATTCGTGCTTATTGAGTAAAGGCTTATAAATGAAGCATAATGCATGGCATCATCAAGTCTGGGATAGATTCGATTGCATGGATGCTTTGTCGTATCTATTTTGGTCTCAAATTTTGTGACAATATAGAAAATTGAACTAGCTTAACGTTTGCACTAAATTCGTGTCATTCTGAGCTCTCAATCAAATGTTAAAGACGATTTAGTGCAGACATGTCAAGTATATCGTCCAGTTAAAGTGATCATTCTAAACTGATCATTGGTGCTCATTGAGTAAATGGTTATAAATGATGCATAATATATGACATCACGCAGTTCGGAATAGATTGGATTACTTGGACACTTTAGTGTATCTATTTCTGCTTCAAATTTTATCACAATATAGAAAATTGAGATAGCTTAACGTGGGCACATGATTCGTATCATTCTAAGCTCTAACTCATAAGTTACGAACGATTTAGTGCAGACATGTCAAGTTGATCGGCCAGTTAAATTGATCATTCTTAATTGATCATTTCTGCTCATTGAGTAAAGGCTTATAAATGAAGCATAATGCATGACATCTTGAAGTTCGGGATAGATTGGATTACATGGACGCTTTGTCGTATCTATTTTGGTCTCAAATTTTGTCACAATATAGAACATTGAGCTAGTTTAATGTGGGCATTGGATTCGTGCCAGTCTGACATCTAAATCAAAACTTGAAACGATTTAGTGCGGACATGTCAAGTTGATCGGCCAGTTAAAGTGATCATTCTAAACTGATCATTGGTGCTCATTGAGTAAGGGCTATAAATGATGCATAATGCATGACATCACGTAGCTCGGGATAGAATGGATTACTTGGACACTTTTTCGTATCTATTTCTGCCTAAACTTTTGTCACAATATAGAAAATTGAGCTAGCTTAACGTGGGCACGAGATTCGTATCATTCTAAGCTCAAACTCATAAGTTACGAACAATTTAGTGCAGACATGTCAAGTTGACCGGCCAGTTAAAGTGATCATTCTTAACTGATCATTGGTGCTCATTGAGTAAAGGCTTATAAATGAAGCATAATGCATGGCATCGCACAGTTTGGGATAGATTGGATTACATGGACGCTTGGTCGTATCTATTTCTATCTCAAATTTTGTCACAATAGAGAAACTTGAGCTGGCATAACGTGTACATTAAATTCGTATTATTCTGAGCTATAACTCAAAAGTTATGGGCGATTTATTGCGGACAAGTCAAGTTGACCGGCCAGTTAAAGTGATCATTCTTATCTGATCATTGGTGCTCATTGAGTAAAGGCATATAAATGAAGCATAATGCATTGCATCACAAAGTTTGGGATAGATTTGATTACATGGACACTTTGTCTTATTTATTTCTATCTCAAATTTTGTCACAATATTGAAACTTGAGGTAGCTTAACGTGGGCATAGGATTCGTGTCATTCTGAGCTCTAAATCAAAATTTACGAACGGTTTAGTGTGGCAATGTCAAATTGATCCGCCAGATAAAATGATCATTCTAAACTGATCATTGGTGCTCATTGAGTATAGGCTTATAAATGATGCATTATGCATGACATCACCGAGTTCACGATAGATTGGATTACTTGGACGCTTTGTCGTATCTATTTCTATCTCAATTTTTTTCACAATATAGAAAATTGAGCTACTTTAATGTGGGTATTGGATTCGAGCCTGTTTGACCTCTAAATCAAAAATTCGGATGATTTAGTGCGGAGATGTCAAGTTGATCGGCCAGTTAAAGTGATCATTCTTAACTGATCATTGGTGCTCAATGAGTATAGGCTTAGAAATGAAGCATAATGCATGGCATTATGAAGTGCGGGATAGATTGGATAACATGGATGTTTTGTCGTATCTATTTTGCTCTCAAATTTTGTGACAATATATAGAAAATTGAGCTAGCTTAACATGGCATTTTGTGACAACATGGCATTGGATTCATGTCATCCTGAGCTGTAAATCAAAAGTTACAGATGATTTATTGGGGACATGTCAAGTTGATCGGCCAGTTAAAGTGATCATTCTTAACTGATCAGTGGTGCTCATTGATAAAATGCTTACAAATGAAGCATAATGCATGGCATCGTACGGTTCGGGATAGATTGGATTACATGTAGGCTTGGTCGTATCTATTTCTGTCTCAAATTTTGTCTCAATATAGAAACTTGAGCTAGCTTAATGTGCGCATTGGATTCTTTTCATTCTAAGCTCCAAATCATAAGTTATGATGATTTAGGAACGACATGTCAAGTTGATCGGCCTGTTAAATTCATCATTCTAAACTAATCATTGGTGCTCATTGAGTAAAGGCTTATGAATGAAGCATAATGTATGGCATCATGTGGTTTTGGCTAGATTGGATTACTTGAATGCTTTTTTATATCTATTTCAGTCTCAAATTTGGTCAAAATATAGAAAATTGAGCTAACTTAACGTGGGCATTGGATTCCTGTCATTTTGAGTTCTAAATCAAAAGTTACGGACGATTTAGTGCGGACATGTTAGGTTGATCGGCCTGTTAAAGTCATCATTTTAAAATGATCATTAGTGCTCAATGAGTAAAGGCTTATAAACGATGCACAATGCATGACATCACACAGTTCAGGATAGATTGGATTACTGAGACGCTTTGTCATATCTATTTTTGTCTCAAATTTTATCACAATATAGAAAATTGAGCTATTTTAACGTGGGCATTGGATTCGTGCCAGTCTGACCTCTAAATCAAAAGTTCTGACGATTTAGTGTGGACATAACAAGTTAATCGGCCAGTTAAAGTGATCATTCTTAACTGATCATTGGTGCTCTTTGAGTAAAGTCTTATAAATGAAGCATAATGCAAGGCATCACGCAGTTCAGGATAGATTGGATTACATGGACGCTTGGTCGTATCTATTTCTGTCTCAAATTTTGTCACAATATAGAAAATTTAGCTACCTTAACATGGGCATTGGATTCATGTTATTCCGAGCTCTAAATCAAAAGTTACGAATGATTAAGTGCGGACATGTCAAGTTGACCGCCTAGTTAAAGTTATCATTCTAAACTGATCATTTGTGCTCATTGAGTAAAGGCTTATAAATGAACCATAATGCATGGCATCATGCAGTTTCGGTTAGATTGGATTATGGGGACACTTTGCCGTATCTAGTTTGTCTCAAATTTTGTCACAATATAGAAAACTGAGCTAGCTTAACGTGGGCATTGTCATTTCATTCTGAGATCTAAATCATGAGTTACGGACGATTTAGGGCGGAAATGTTAGGTTGATCGGCTAGGTAAAATGATCATTCTAATCTAATCAGTGGCGGTCATTGTGTAAAGGCTTATAAATGAAGCATAATGCATGGCATCACGCAGTTTTAGTAGACTGGAGTACTTGAACGCCTTTTTATATCTATTTCTGTTTCAAATTTTGTCAAATATAGAAAATTGAGGTAGCTTCGTTGGCATTGGATTCGTGTCATTCTGAGCTCTAAATCAAAAGTTAGGGATGATTTAGGGCGGACATGTCAAGTTGATCGGCCAGTTAAAGTGATCATTCCAAACTGATCATTGGTGCTCATTGAGTAATGGCATATAAATGAAGCAAAATGCATGACATTACACTGTTCTGTTTAGCATAGATTACTTGAACGCTCAGTATCTATTTCCATCTCAAATTTTGTCACAATATAGAAAATTGAGGTAGCTTAACGCGGGCATTGGATTCCTCTCATTATGACCTATAAATCAAAAGTTATGAACGATTTAGTGCAAGCATGTCAAGTGTATATCTCAGTTATTTTGATCATTCTAAACTGATCATTGGTGCTCATTGAGTCAATACTTATAAATGATGCATAATTTATGACATCACGCAGTTTTGGATATTTTGGATTACTTGGACGCTTTAGTGTATCTATTTCTGCCTCAAATTTTGTCACAATATAGAAAATTGAGCCAGCTTAACGGGGGCACCAGATTCGTATCAGTCTAAGCTCTAACATTTAACTTACGAACGATTTAGTGTAAACATGTTAAGTTGATCGTCTAGTTAAATTAATCATTCTTAACTGATCATTTGTGCTCATTGAGTAAAGGCTTATAAATGAAGCATAATGCATGCTATCATGAAGTTCGGGATAGATTGGATTACATGGACGCTTTGTCGTATCTATTTCGGTTTCAAATTTTGTCACAATATAGAACATTGATCTAGTTTAACGTGGGCATTGGATTCGTGCCAGTCTGACCTCTAAATAAAAAAATGAACGATGTAGTGGGGACATGTCAAGTTTATCGGCCAGTTAGAGTGATCATTCTTAACTAATCATTGGTGCTCATTGAGTAAAGGCTATAAATGATGCATAATGCATGACGTCACGCAGCTCGGGATTGAATGGATTACTTGGACACTTTGTCGTATCTATTTCTGCCTCAAATGTTGTCACAATATACAAAATTGAGCTAGCTTAATGTGGGCACGGGATTCGTATCATTCTAAGCTAAAACTCATAAGTTCCGAACGATTTAGTACAGACATGTCAAGTTGACCGGCCAGTTAAAGTGATCATTCTTAACTGATCATTGGTGCTCATTGAGTAAAGGCTTATAAATGACGCTTGGTCGTATCTATTTTTATCTCAAATTTTGTCACAATATAGAAAATTTGGCTAGCTTAACATGGGCATTGGATTCGTGTTATTCTGAACTGTTAATCAAAAGTTATGGTTGATTTAGTGCGGACATGTCAAGTTGATTGCCTAGTTAAAGTTATCATTCTAAACTGATCATTTGTGCTCATTGAGTAATATAAATGAAGCATAATGCATGGCATCACGCAGTTCGGGTTAGATTGGATTACATGGACACTTTTCCGGAACTATTTTTGTCTCAAATTTTGTCACAATTTAGAAAATTGAAATAGCTTGACGTGGGGATTTGATTCGTTTCATTATGAGCTCTAAATCATAAGTTACGGACGATTTAGGGGGGACATGTCAAGTTGATCGGCTAGGTAAAATGATCATTCTAAACTGATCATTGGCGGTCATTGTGTAAAGGCTTATAAATGAAGCATAATGCATGGCATCACGCAGTTTTAATAGATTGGAGTACTTGAACGCTTCTTTATATCTATTTTTGTTTCAAATTTTAAAATATAGAAAATTGAGCTAGCTTTGTTGGCATTGTATTCGTGTCATTCTGAGCTCTAAATCAAAAGTTAGGGACGATTTAGTGCGGACATGTCAAGTTGATCGGCCAGTTAAAGTGATCATTCCAAACTGATCATTTGTGCTCGTTGAGTAAAAGCTTATAAATGAAGCATAATGCATGACATCACGTAGTTCAGGATAGTTTGGATTATTTGGACGCTTTGTCGTATCTATTTCTGTCTCAAATTTCGTCACAATATAGAAAATTGAGCTAGATTAACGTGGGCATTGTATTCGTATCATTATGAGCTCTAAATCATAAGTTACGGACGATTTAGAGCAGACGTGTCAAGTTGATCGGCCTGTTAAAGTGATCATTCTAAATGGATCATTGGTGCTCATTCAGTAAAGGCTTATAAATGAAGCATACTGCATGGCATCACGCTGTTTTGGTTATATTGGATTACTTGAATGCTTTTTTATATCTATTTTTGTCACAATATAGACAATTGAGCTAGCTTAATGTAGGAATTGGATTCGTATCATTCTGGGCTCTAAATCAAAAGTTAGGGATGATTTGGTTTGGACATGTCAAGTTGATCGGCCAGTTCAAGTGATCATTTTAAACTGATCATTGATTCTCATTGAGTAAAGGCTTAGAAATAAAGCATAATGCATGGCATCACGGAGTTTCGGTTAGATTTGATTACTTGAACGCTTTTTGTATCCATTTTCGTCTAAAATTTTGTCACAATTTAGAAAATTGCGCTAGCTTAACGTAGACATTGGATTCGTGTCATTCTAAGATCTAAATCAAAAGATAGGGATGATTTAGTGGAGACGTGTCAAGTTGATCGGCCAGTTAAAGTGATCATTCTAAATGGACCATTGGTGCTCATTGAGTAAAGGCTTATAAATGAAGCATACTGCATGGCATCACACAGTTTTGGTTATATTGGATTACTTGAATGCTTTTTTATATCTATTTTTGTCACAATATAGAAAATTGAGCTAGCTTAATGTAGGAATTGGATTCGTGTCATTCTGGGCTCTAAATCAAAAGTTAGGGATGATTTAGTGCGGACATGTCAAGTTGATCCGCCAGTTCAAGTGATCATTTTAAACTGATCATTGATGCTCATTGAATAAAGGCTTAGAAATAATGCATAATGCATGGCATCACGCAGTTTCGGTTAGATTTGATTACTTGAACGCTTTTTGTATCTATTTTCGTCTAAAATTTTGTCACAATTTAGAAAATTGCGCTAGCTTAACGTAGGCATTGGATTCGTGTCATTCTAAAATCTAAATCAAAAGATAGGGATGATTTAGTGGAGACATGTCAAGTTGATCGGCTAGTTAAAGTGATCATTCCAAACTGATCATTGGTTCTCATTGAGTAAATGCTTATAAATGAAGCATAATATATGACATCACTCAATTTTAGTTATATTGGATTACTTGAACCCTTTTTCATATCTATTTTTGTCTCAAATTTTGTCACAATATAGAAAATTGAAAGCTAACTTAATGCATTGAAAATCAAAAGTTACGGACAATTTATTTCAGACATGTCAAGTTGATCGGGCATTTAAAGTGATAATTCTAAACTGATCACTGGTGCTCATTGAGTAAAGGCTTAGAAATGAATCATAATCCATGCCGTCACACACTTTTGGTTAATTTGGATTAGTTGAATGCTTTTTCGTATATATTTTTGTCTCAAGTTTTGTCACAATATAGAAAATTGAGCTACCTTAACTTGGGCATTGGATTCTTGTTATTCGGAGTTCTAAATCAAAAGTTACGGACGATTTAGTGCGGACATGTCAAGTTGATCGCATAGTTAAAATGCTCATTCTAAACTAATTATTTGTGCTCATTAAGTAAAGGCTTATAAATGAAGCATAATGCATGGCATCATGCAGTTTTGCGTAGATTGGATTACTTGAATGCTTTTCTGTATCTATTTTTATCTCAAATTTCGTCACAATATAGAAAATTGAGCTAGCTTAACGTGGGCATTGGAGTCATGTTATTCTGAGCTATAAATCAAAAGTTACGAAAGATTTAGTGTGGACATGTCAAGGTTACGGCCGAGTTAAAGTGATCATTGAATAAAGTCTTCTAAATTAAGCATAACGTAGTTTTGGTTAGATTGGATTACTTGAATGATTTTTTTATATATATTTCTGTCTCAAATTTTGTCACAATATAGAAAATTGATCTAGCATTGGTAGGCATTGGATTCGTGTCATTCGGAGCTCTAAATCAAAAGTTAGGGATGATTTGTTGCAGACATGTCAAGTTGATCGGCCAGTTAAAGTGATCATTCTAAACTAATCATAGGTGCTCATTGAGTAAAGGCTTAGAAATGAAGCATAATCCATGGCATCACACAGTTTTGGTTAAATTGGATTACTTGAATGATTTGTGAGATTTATTTATGTCTCAAATTTTGCTACAATATAGAAAGTTGAGCTATCTTAAGGTAGGAATTAGATTTGTGTCATTCTGAGCTATAAATCAAAAGTAAGGGATGATTTGGTGCGGACATGTCAAGTTGATCAGCCAGTTAAAGTGATCATTCTAAACTGATCATTGGTGCTCATTGAGTAAAGGCTTAGAAATAAAGCATAATGCATGGCATCACACATTTTTGGTTAGATTGGATTACTTGAACGCTTTTCGTATCTATTTTCGTCTCAAATTTTGTCACAATTTAGAAAATTTAGCTAGCTTAACGTAGGCATTGGATTCGTGTCATTCTGAGCTCTAAACCAAAAGTTAGTGATGATTTAGTGCAGACATGTCAAGTTGATCAGACAGTTAAAGTGATCATTTTAAACTGATCATTGGTTCTCATTGAGTAAATGCTTAGAAATGAAGCATAATGAATGGCATCACGCAATTTTGGTTATATTGGATTAGTTGAATGCTTTTTCGTATCTATTTTTGTCTCAAATTTTATCACAATATAGAAAATTGAGCTAAGTTAACATGGACATTGGATTCGTGTTATTCTGAGCACTAAATCAAAAGTTACGGACAATTTAGTGCAGACAAGTCAAGTTGATCGCCTAGTTAAAGTGATCATTCTAAACCGATCATTTGTGCTCATTGAATAAAGGCTTACAAATGAAGCATAATGCATGGCATCATGCAGCTTTGGCTAGATTGGATTACTTGAATGCTTTTTTGAATCTATTTCTGTCCCAAATTGTCACAATATAGAAAATTGAGCTAACTTTTCATGGGCATTGGATTTGTGTCATAATGAGCTCTGAATCATAAGTTACGGCCGATTTAGTGCGGATATGTCAAGTTGATTGGTCAGTTAAAGTGATCATTTTAAACTGATCATTGGTGCTCATTGAGTAAAGGCTTATAAATGAAGCATAATGCATGACATCATGCAGTTTTGGTTAGATTGGATTACTTTAATGATTTGTTATACATTTTTCTGTGTCAAACTTTGTCACAATTTAGAAAATTGAGCTAGATTAAGGTAGGAATTGGATTCGTGTCATTCTGAGCTCTAAATCAAAAGTTACGGACAATTTAGTGTATACAAGTCATTTTGATCGCCTAGTTAAAGTGATTATTCTAAACTGATCATTTGTGCTCATTGAGTAAAGGCTTACAACTGAAGCATAATGCATGGCTTCATGCAGTTTTGGATAGATTGGATTAGTTGAACGCTTTTTTGTATCTATATATGTCTTAAATTTTGTCACAATATAGAAAATTGAGCTAACTTAACGTGGGCATTGGATTCGTGTCATTATGAGCTCTAAATCATAAGTTACGGACGATTTACTGCGTACATGTCAAATTGATCGGCCAGTTAAAGTGATAATTATTAACTAATCATTGGGGCTCATTGAGTAAAGGCTTATAAACGAGGCATAATGCATGGCATCACACAGTTTTGGTTATATTCGATTACTTGAACGCTTTTTTATATCTATTTCTCATTATGAGCTTTGAATCATAAGTTACGGCCGATTTAGTGCGGATATGTCAAGTTGATCGGCCAGTTAAAATGATCATTCTAAAATGATCATTGGTGCTCATTGAGTAAAGGCTTATAAATGAAGTATAATGCATGGCATCACGCAGTTTTGAATAGATTGGATTACTTGAATGATTTGTTATACATATTTCTGTCTCAAACTTTTGTCACAATATAGAAAATTGAGCTAGATTAAGGTTGGAATTGGATTTGTGTCATTCTGAGCTCTAAATCAAAAGTTACGGACAATTTAGTGCAGACAAGTCAAGTTGATCGCCTAGTTAAAGTGATCATTCTAAACTGATCATTTGTGCTCATTGATTAAAGGCTTACAAATGAAGCATAATGGATGGCATCATGCAGTTTTGGCTAGAATTGATTACTTGAACGCTTTTTTGTATCCATTAATGTCTTAAATTTTCTCACAGTATAGAAAATTTAGTTAACTTAACGTAGGCATTTGATTCGTGTCATTATGAGCTCTAAATCATAAGTTACGGACGATTTACTACGGACATGTCAAGTTGATCGGCCAGTTAAAGTGATCATTATTAACTGATCATTGGGGCTCATTGAGTAAAGGCTTATAAATGAGGCATAATGCATGGCATCACACAGTTTTGGTTATATTCGATTACTTTAACCGGTTTTTTGTATCTATTTCTGTCACAATATTGAAAATTGAGCTAGCTTAACGTAGGCATTTTATTCTTGTCATTCGGAGCTCTAAATCAAAAGTTTGTGATGAATTAGTGTAGATATGTCAAGTAGATCGGCCAGTTAAAGTCATCATACTAAACTGATCATTGGTGGTCATTGAATAAAGGCTTACAAATGAAGCATAATGCATGGCATCATGCAGTTTTGGCTAGATTGGATTACTGAATGCTTTTTTGTATCTATTTCTGTCTCAAATTTTGTCATAATATTGAAAATTGATCAAACGTTTCACGGGCATTGGATTCGTGTCATTATGAGCTCTGAATCATAAGTTACGGCCGATTTAGTGTGGATATGTCATGTTGATCGGCCAGTTAAAATGATCACTTTAAACTGATCATTAGTGCTTATTGAGTAAAGGCTTATAAATGAAGCATAATGCATGACATCACGCAGTTTTGGTTAGATTGGATTACTTGAATGATTTGTTATACATATTTCGGTCTCAAACTTTGTCACAATATAAAAAATTGAGCTAGATTAAGGTAGGAATTGGATTCGTGTCTTTCTGAGCTCTAAATCAAAAGTTACGGACAATTTAGTGCAAACAAGTCAAGTTGATCGCCTAGTTAAAGTGATCATTCTAAACTGATCATTTGTGCTTATTGATTAAAGGCTTACAAATGAAGCATAATGCGTGGCATCATGCAGTATTGGCTAGAATTGATAACATGAATGCTATTTGTATCTATTTATGTCTTAAATTTTGTCACAGTATGGAAACTTGAGTTAACTTAATGTGGGCATTGGATTCGTGTCATTATGAGCTCTAAATCATAAGTTACGGACGATTTACTGTGTACATGTCAAGTTGATTGGCCAGTTAAAGTGATCATTATTAACTGATCATTCGGGCTCATTGAGTAAAGGCTTATAAACGAGGCAACATGCATGGCATCAGATAGTTTTGGTTATATTCGATTACTTGAACAATTTTTTATATCTATTTCTGTCACAATATTGAAAATTGAGCTAGCTTAACGTATGCATTTTATTCTTGTCATTCGGAGTTCTAAATCAAAAGTTAGTGATGATTTAGTGTAGATATGTCAAGTTGATGGGCCAGTTAAAGTGATCATTCTGAACTGATCATTGGTGCTCATTGGATAAAGGCTTACAAATGAAGCATAATGTATGGCATCATGCAGTTTTGGCTAGATTGGATTACTTGAACGCTTTTTTGTATCTATTTTTGTTTCAAATTGTGTCATAATATAGAAATTTGAGCTAACTTTTCATGGGCATTGGATTCGTGTCATTATGAGCTCTGAATAATAAGTTACGGCCGATTTAGTGCGGATATGTCAAGTTGATCGGCCAGTTAAAATGATCATTCTAAACTGATCATTGGTGCTCATTGAGTAAAGGCTTATAAATGAAGCATAATGCATGGCATCACGCAGTTTTGAATAGATTGTATTACTTGAATGATTTGTTATACATATTTCGGTCTCAAACTTTATCACAATATAGAAAATTCAGCTAGATTAAGGTTGGAATTGGATTTGTGTCATTCTGAGCTCTAAATCAAAAGTTACAGACAATTTAGTGCAGACAAGTCAAGTTGATCGCCTAGTTAAAGTGATCATTCAAAACTGATCATTTGTGCTCATTGATTAAAGGCTTACAAATGAAGCATAATGGATGGCATCATGCAGTTTTGGCTAGAATTGATTACTTGAACGCTTTTTGTATCCATTTATGTCTGAAATTTTCTCACAGTATAGAAAATTTAGTTAACTTAACGTGGGCATTTGATTCGTGTCATTATGAGCTCTAAATCATAAGTTACGGACGATTTACTACGGACATGTCAAGTTGATCGGCCAGTTAAAGTGATCATTATTAACTGATCATTGGGGCTCATTGAGTAAAGGCTTATAAACGAGGCATAATGCATGGCATCACACTGTTTTGGTTATATTCGATTACTTGAACGCTTTTTTATATCTATTTCTGTCACAATATTGAAAATTGAGCTAGCTTAACGTAGGCATTTTATTCTTGTCATTTGGAGTTCTAAATCAAAAGTTAGTGATGATTTAGTGTAGATATGTCAAATTGATGGGCCAGTTAAAGTGATCATTCTAAACTGATCATTGGTTCTCATTGAATAAAGGCTTACAAATGAAGCATAATGCATGGCATCATACAGTTTTGGCTAGATTGGATTACTTGAACACTTTTTTTTTCTATTTCTGTCTCAAATTTTGTCACAATATAGAAAATTGATCTAACTTTTCATGGGCATTGGATTTGTGTCATTATGAGCTCTGAATCATAAGTTACGGCCGATTTAGTGCGGATATGTCAAGTTGATTGGTCAGTTAAAGTGGTCATTTTAAAATGATCATTGGTGCTCATTGAGTAAAGGCATATAAATGAAGCATAATGCATGACATCACATAGTTTTGGTTAGATTGGATTACTTGAATGGTTTATTATATATATTTCTGTCTCAAACTTTGTCACAATATAGAAAATTGAGCTAGATTAAGGAAGAAATTGGATTCGTGTCACTCTGAGCTCTAAATCAAAAGTTACGGACAATTTAGTACAGACAAGTCAACTTGATCGCCTAGTTAAAGTCATCATTCTAAACTGATCATTTGTGCTCATTGATGAAGCATAATGCATGGCTTCATGTAGTTTTGGCTAGATTGGATTAGTTGATGTCTTTTTTATATCTATTTATGTCTTAAATTTTATCACAATATAGAAAATTGAGCTAACTTAACGTGGGCAATGGATTCGTGTCATTATGAGCTCTAACTCATAAGTTACGGATGATTTACTGCGGACATGTCAAGTTTATCGGCCACTTAAAGTAATCATTATTAACTGATCATTGGGGCGCATTGAGTAAAGGCTTATAAATGAGGGATAATGCATGGCATCACACAATTTTGCTTATATTCGATTACTTGAACGCATTTTTATCTATTTCTGTCACAATATTGAAAATTGAGTTAGCTTAAAGTAAACATTTTATTCGTGTCATTCAGAGCTCAAACTCAAAAGTTAGTGATGATTCAGTGTAGATATGTCGAGTTGATCGGCCAGTTAAAGTGATCATTCTAAACTGATCATTGGTGCTCATTGAATAAAGGCTTACAAATGAAGCATAATGCATGGCATCATGTAGTTTTAGCTAGATTGGATTACTTGAACGCTTTTTTGTATGTATTTCTGTCTCAAATTTTGTCACAATGTAGAAAATTGAACTAACTTTTTATGGGCATTGGATTCGTGTCATTATGAGCTCTTAGTAATAAGTTACAGCCAATTTAGTGCAGATATGTCAAGTTGATCGGCCAGTTAAAGTGATCACTTTAAACTGATCATTGGTGCTCATTGAGTAAAGGCTTATAAATGAAGCATAATGCATGACATCACGCAGTTTTGGTTAGATTGGATTACTTGAATGATTTGTTATACATATTTCGGTCTCAAACTTTGTCACAATATAAAAAATTGAGCTAAATTAAGGTAGGAATTGGATTCGTGTCTTTCTGAGCTCTAAATTAAAAGGTACGGATAATTTAGAGCAAACAAGTCAAGTTGTTCGCCAAGTTAAAGTGATCATTCTAAACTGATCATTTGTGCTTATTGATTAAAGGCTTACAAATGAAGCATAATGCATGGCATCATGCAGTTTTGGCTAAAATTGATTGCATGAATGCTATTTGTATCTATTTATGTCTTATATTTTGTCACAGTATGGAAACTTGAGTTAAGTTAACGTGGGCATTGGATTCGTGTCATTATGAGCTCTAAATCATAAGTTACGGACGATTTACTGCGTACATGTCAAGTTGATTGGCGAGTTAAAGTGATCATTATTAACTGATCATTGGGGCTCATTGAATAAAGGCTTATAAACGAGGCATAATGCATGGCATCACACTGTTTTGGTTATATTCGATTACTTGAACGCTTTTTTACATCTATTTCTGTCACAATATTGAAAATTGAGCTAGCTTAACGTAGGCATTTTATTCTTGTCATTCGGAGTTCTAAATCAAAAGTTAGTGATGATTTAGTGTAGATATGTCAAATTGATGGGCCAGTTAAAGTGATCATTCTAAACTGATCATTGGTTCTCATTGAATAAAGGCTTACAAATGAAGCATAATGCATGGCATCATGCAGTTTTGGCTAGATTGGATTACTTGAACACTTTTTTGTTTCTATTTCTGTCTCAAATTTTGTCACAATATAGAAAATTGATCTAACTTTTCATGGGCATTGGATTTGTGTCATTATGAGCTCTGAATCATAAGTTACGGCCGATTTAGTGCGGATATGTCAAGTTGATTGGTCAGTTAAAGTGGTCATTTTAAAATGATCATTGGTGCTCATTGAGTAAAGGCATATAAATGAAGCATAATGCATGACATCACATAGTTTTGGTTAGATTGGATTACTTGAATGGTTTATTATATATATTTCTGTCTCAAACTTTGTCACAATATAGAAAATTGAGCTAGATTAAGGAAGAAATTGGATTCGTGTCACTCTGAGCTCTAAATCAAAAGTTACGGACAATTTAGTACAGACAAGTCAACTTGATCGCCTAGTTAAAGTCATCATTCTAAACTGATCATTTGTGCTCATTGATGAAGCATAATGCATGGCTTCATGTAGTTTTGGCTAGATTGGATTAGTTGATTGCTTTTTTATATCTATTTATGTCTTAAATTTTATCACAATATAGAAAATTGAGCTAACTTAACATGGGCAATGGATTCGTGTCATTATGAGCTCTAAATCATATGTTACGGACGATTTACTGCGGACATGTCAAGTTTATCGGCCACTTAAAGTAATCATTATTAACTGATCATTGGGGCGCATTGAGTAAAGGCTTATAAATGAGGGATAATGCATGGCATCACACAATTTTGCTTATATTCGATTACTTGAACGCATTTTTATCTATTTCTGTCACAATATTGAAAATTGAGTTAGCTTAAAGTAAACATTTTATTCGTGTCATTCAGAGCTCAAACTCAAAAGTTAGTGATGATTCAGTGTAGATATGTCGAGTTGATCGGCCAGTTAAAGTGATCATTCTAAACTGATCATTGGTGCTCATTGAATAAAGGCTTACAAATGAAGCATAATGCATGGCATCATGTAGTTTTAGCTAGATTGGATTACTTGAACGCTTTTTGTATGTATTTCTGTCTCAAATTTTGTCACAATGTAGAAAATTGAACTAACTTTTTATGGGCATTGGATTCGTGTCATTATGAGCTCTTAGTAATAAGTTACAGCCAATTTAGTGCAGATATGTCAAGTTGATCGGCCAGTTAAAGTGATCACTTTAAACTGATCATTGGTGCTCATTGAGTAAAGGCTTATAAATGAAGCATAATGCATGGCATCACGCAGTTTTGGTTAGATTGGATTACTTGAATGATTTGTTATACATATTTATGTCTCAAACTTGTCACAATATAGAGAATTGAGATAGATTAAGGTTGGAATTGGATTCGTGTCATTCTGAGCTCTAAATCAAAAGTTACGGACAATTTAGTGCAGACAAGTCAAGTTGATCGCCTAGTTAAAGTGATCATTCTAAACTGATCATTTGTGCTTATTGATTAAAGGCTTACAAATGAAGGATAATGCATGGCATCATGCAGTTTTGGCTAGTATTGATTACTTGAACACTTTTTATACCTATCTACGTCTTAAATTTTGTCACAGTATAGAAAACTGAGTTAACTTAACGTGGGCATTGGATTTGTGTCATTATGAGCTCTGAATCATAAGTTACGGACGATTTCTGCGTACATGTCAAGTTTATCGGCCACTTAAAGTAATCATTATTAACTGATCATTGGGGCGCATTGAGTAAAGGCTTATAAATGAGGGATAATGCATGGCATCACACAATTTTGCTTATATTCGATTACTTGAACGCATTTTTATCTATTTCTGTCACAATATTGAAAATTGAGTTAGCTTAAAGTAAACATTTTATTCGTGTCATTCAGAGCTCAAACTCAAAAGTTAGTGATGATTCAGTGTAGATATGTCGAGTTGATCGGCCAGTTAAAGTGATCATTCTAAACTGATCATTGGTGCTCATTGAATAAAGGCTTACAAATGAAGCATAATGCATGGCATCATGCAGTTTTAGCTAGATTGGATTACTTGAATGCTTTTTGTATGTATTTCTGTCTCAAATTTTGTCACAATGTAGAAAATTGAACTAACTTTTTATGGGCATTGGATTCGTGTCATTATGAGCTCTTAGTAATAAGTTACAGCCAATTTAGTGCAGATATGTCAAGTTGATCGGCCAGTTAAAGTGATCACTTTAAACTGATCATTGGTGCTCATTGAGTAAAGGCTTATAAATGAAGCATAATGCATGACATCACGCAGTTTTGGTTAGATTGGATTACTTGAATGATTTGTTATACATATTTCGGTCTCAAACTTTGTCACAATATAAAAAATTGAGCTAAATTAAGGTAGGAATTGGATTCGTGTCTTTCTGAGCTCTAAATTAAAAGGTACGGATAATTTAGAGCAAACAAGTCAAGTTGTTCGCCAAGTTAAAGTGATCATTCTAAACTGATCATTTGTGCTTATTGATTAAAGGCTTACAAATGAAGCATAATGCATGGCATCATGCAGTTTTGGCTAAAATTGATTGCATGAATGCTATTTGTATCTATTTATGTCTTATATTTTGTCACAGTATGGAAACTTGAGTTAAGTTAACGTGGGCATTGGATTCGTGTCATTATGAGCTCTAAATCATAAGTTACGGACGATTTACTGCGTACATGTCAAGTTGATTGGCGAGTTAAAGTGATCATTATTAACTGATCATTGGGGCTC
Source organism: Pugionium dolabratum (assembly GCA_018901945.1). Classification (NCBI taxonomy): domain Eukaryota; kingdom Viridiplantae; phylum Streptophyta; class Magnoliopsida; order Brassicales; family Brassicaceae; genus Pugionium; species Pugionium dolabratum. The sequence continues at coordinate 337,064 of JAEVFF010000184.1, forward strand.
ATTGAATAAAGGCTTATAAACGAGGCATAATGCATGGCATCACACTGTTTTGGTTATATTCGATTACTTGAACGCTTTTTTATATCTATTTCTGTCACAATATTGAAAATTGAGCTAGCTTAACGTAGGCATTTTATTCTTGTCATTTGGAGTTCTAAATCAAAAGTTAGTGATGATTTAGTGTAGATATGTCAAATTGATGGGCCAGTTAAAGTGATCATTCTAAACTGATCATTGGTTCTCATTGAATAAAGGCTTACAAATGAAGCATAATGCATGGCATCATACAGTTTTGGCTAGATTGGATTACTTGAACACTTTTTTTTTCTATTTCTGTCTCAAATTTTGTCACAATATAGAAAATTGATCTAACTTTTCATGGGCATTGGATTTGTGTCATTATGAGCTCTGAATCATAAGTTACGGCCGATTTAGTGCGGATATGTCAAGTTGATTGGTCAGTTAAAGTGGTCATTTTAAAATGATCATTGGTGCTCATTGAGTAAAGGCATATAAATGAAGCATAATGCATGACATCACATAGTTTTGGTTAGATTGGATTACTTGAATGGTTTATTATATATATTTCTGTCTCAAACTTTGTCACAATATAGAAAATTGAGCTAGATTAAGGAAGAAATTGGATTCGTGTCACTCTGAGCTCTAAATCAAAAGTTACGGACAATTTAGTACAGACAAGTCAACTTGATCGCCTAGTTAAAGTCATCATTCTAAACTGATCATTTGTGCTCATTGATGAAGCATAATGCATGGCTTCATGTAGTTTTGGCTAGATTGGATTAGTTGATTGCTTTTTTATATCTATTTATGTCTTAAATTTTATCACAATATAGAAAATTGAGCTAACTTAACATGGGCAATGGATTCGTGTCATTATGAGCTCTAAATCATATGTTACGGACGATTTACTACGGACATGTCAAGTTTATTGGCCACTTAAAGTAATCATTATTAACTGATCGTTGGGGCGCATTGAGTAAAGGCTTATAAATGAGGGATAATGCATGGCATCACACAATTTTTCTTATATTCGATTACTTGAACGCATTTTTATCTATTTCTGTCACAATATTGAAAATTGAGTTAGCTTAAAGTAAACATTTTATTCGTGTCATTCAGAGCTCAAACTCAAAAGTTAGTGATGATTCAGTGTAGATATGTCGAGTTGATCGGCCAGTTAAAGTGATCATTCTAAACTGATCATTGGTGCTCATTGAATAAAGGCTTACAAATGAAGCATAATGCATGGCATCATGTAGTTTTAGCTAGATTGGATTACTTGAACGCTTTTTTGTATGTATTTCTGTCTCAAATTTTGTCACAATGTAGAAAATTGAACTAACTTTTTATGGGCATTGGATTCGTGTCATTATGAGCTCTTAGTAATAAGTTACAGCCAATTTAGTGCAGATATGTCAAGTTGATCGGCCAGTTAAAGTGATCACTTTAAACTGATCATTGGTGCTCATTGAGTAAAGGCTTATAAATGAAGCATAATGCATGACATCACGCAGTTTTGGTTAGATTGGATTACTTGAATGATTTGTTATACATATTTCGGTCTCAAACTTTGTCACAATATAAAAAATTGAGCTAAATTAAGGTAGGAATTGGATTCGTGTCTTTCTGAGCTCTAAATTAAAAGGTACGGATAATTTAGAGCAAACAAGTCAAGTTGTTCGCCAAGTTAAAGTGATCATTCTAAACTGATCATTTGTGCTTATTGATTAAAGGCTTACAAATGAAGCATAATGCATGGCATCATGCAGTTTTGGCTAAAATTGATTGCATGAATGCTATTTGTATCTATTTATGTCTTATATTTTGTCACAGTATGGAAACTTGAGTTAAGTTAACGTGGGCATTGGATTCGTGTCATTATGAGCTCTAAATCATAAGTTACGGACGATTTACTGCGTACATGTCAAGTTGATTGGCGAGTTAAAGTGATCATTATTAACTGATCATTGGGGCTCATTGAATAAAGGCTTATAAACGAGGCATAATGCATGGCATCACACTGTTTTGGTTATATTCGATTACTTGAACGCTTTTTTACATCTATTTCTGTCACAATATTGAAAATTGAGCTAGCTTAACGTAGGCATTTTATTCTTGTCATTCGGAGTTCTAAATCAAAAGTTAGTGATGATTTAGTGTAGATATGTCAAATTGATGGGCCAGTTAAAGTGATCATTCTAAACTGATCATTGGTTCTCATTGAATAAAGGCTTACAAATGAAGCATAATGCATGGCATCATGCAGTTTTGGCTAGATTGGATTACTTGAACACTTTTTTGTTTCTATTTCTGTCTCAAATTTTGTCACAATATAGAAAATTGATCTAACTTTTCATGGGCATTGGATTTGTGTCATTATGAGCTCTGAATCATAAGTTACGGCCGATTTAGTGCGGATATGTCAAGTTGATTGGTCAGTTAAAGTGGTCATTTTAAAATGATCATTGGTGCTCATTGAGTAAAGGCATATAAATGAAGCATAATGCATGACATCACATAGTTTTGGTTAGATTGGATTACTTGAATGGTTTATTATATATATTTCTGTCTCAAACTTTGTCACAATATAGAAAATTGAGCTAGATTAAGGAAGAAATTGGATTCGTGTCACTCTGAGCTCTAAATCAAAAGTTACGGACAATTTAGTACAGACAAGTCAACTTGATCGCCTAGTTAAAGTCATCATTCTAAACTGATCATTTGTGCTCATTGATGAAGCATAATGCATGGCTTCATGTAGTTTTGGCTAGATTGGATTAGTTGATTGCTTTTTTATATCTATTTATGTCTTAAATTTTATCACAATATAGAAAATTGAGCTAACTTAACATGGGCAATGGATTCGTGTCATTATGAGCTCTAAATCATATGTTACGGACGATTTACTACGGACATGTCAAGTTTATTGGCCACTTAAAGTAATCATTATTAACTGATCGTTGGGGCGCATTGAGTAAAGGCTTATAAATGAGGGATAATGCATGGCATCACACAATTTTTCTTATATTCGATTACTTGAACGCATTTTTATCTATTTCTGTCACAATATTGAAAATTGAGTTAGCTTAAAGTAAACATTTTATTCGTGTCATTCAGAGCTCAAACTCAAAAGTTAGTGATGATTCAGTGTAGATATGTCGAGTTGATCGGCCAGTTAAAGTGATCATTCTAAACTGATCATTGGTGCTCATTGAATAAAGGCTTACAAATGAAGCATAATGCATGGCATCATGTAGTTTTAGCTAGATTGGATTACTTGAACGCTTTTTTGTATGTATTTCTGTCTCAAATTTTGTCACANTTATAAATAAAGCATAATCCATGACATCACACAGTTTTGGTTAGATTGGATTACTTGAATGATTTGTTATACATATTTCTGTCTCAAACTTTGTCACAATACAAAAAATTGAACTAGATTAAGGTAGGAATTGGATTCGTGTGATTATGAGCTCTAAATCAAAAGTTACAGACAATTTAGTGCAGACAAGTCAACTTGATCGCCTAGTTAAAGTGATCATTCTAAACTGATCATTTGTGCTCATTGATTAAAGGATTAAAAATGAAGCATAATGCATGGCTTCATGCAGTTTTGGCTAGATTGGACAAGTTGAATGCATTTTTGTATCTATTTATGTCTTAAATTTTGTCAAAATATAGAAAATTGAGCTAACTTAACGAGGGCATTGGATTCGTGTCATTGTGAGCCCTAAATCATAAGTTACGGACGATTTACTGCGTACATGTCAAGTTGATCGGCCTGTTAAAGTGATCATTATAAACTGATCATTGGGGCTCATTGAGTAAAGGCTTATAAATGAGGCATAATATATGGCATCACACAGTTTTGGTTATATTCGATTACTTGAATGCTTTTTTTATATCTATTTTTGTCACAATATTGAAAATTGAGATAGCTTAACAATGGCATTTTATTCTTGTCATTCGGAGCTCTAAATCAAAAGTTAGTGATGATTTAGTGTAGATATGTCAAGTTGATTGGCTAGTTAAAGTGATCATTCTAACCTAATCATTGGTGCTCATTGAATAAAGGCTTACAAATGAAGCATAATGCATGGCATCAAGCAGTTTTGGCTAGATTGGATTACTTGAATGCTTTTTTGTATCAATTTCTGTCTCAAACTTTGTCACAATATAGAAAATTGAGCTAGATTAAGGTAGGAATTGGATTTGTGTCATTATGAGCTCTAAATCGAACGTTACGGACAATTTAGTGCAGACAAGTCAACTTGATCGCCTAGTTAAAGTGATAATTCTAAACTGATCATTTGTGCTCATTCATTAAAGGCTTAAAAATGAAGCATAATGCATGGCTTCATGCAGTTTTGGCTAGATTGAATTAGTTGAATGCTTTTTTGTATCTAGTTATGTCTTAAATTTTGTCACAATATAGAAAATTGACCTAACTTAACGAGGGCATTGGATTTGTGTCATTGTGAGCTCTAAATCATAAGTTACGGACGATTTACTGCGTACATGTCAAGTTGATCGGCCAGTTAAAGTGATCATTATTAACTGATCATTGGGGCTCATTGAGTAAAGGCTAATAAATGAGTAAATGAGGCATAATGCATGGCATCACACAGTTGTGGTTATATGCGATTACTTGAACGCTTTTTTATATCTATTTCTGTCACAATATTGAAAATTGAGCTAGCTTAACGTAGGCTTTTTATTCTTGTCATTCGGAGTTCTAAATCAAAAGTTAGTGATGATTTAGTGTAGATATGTCAAGTTGATGGGCCAGTTAAAGTGATCATTCTAAACTGATCATTGGTGCTCATTGAATAAAGGTTTACAAATGAAGCATAATGCATGGCATCATGCAGTTTTGGCTAGATTGGATTACTTGAATGCTTTTTTGTATCGATTTCTGTCTCAAACTTTGTCACAATATAGAAAATTGAGCTAGATTAAGGTAGGATTTGGATTTGTGTCATTATGAGCTCTAAATCGAAGTTACGGACAATTTAGTGCAGACAAGTCAACTTGATCGCCTAGTTAAAGTGATCATTCTAAACTGATCATTTGTGCTCATTGATTAAAGGCTTAAAAATGAAGCATAATGCATGGCTTCATGCAGTTTTGGCTAGATTGGATTAGTTGAATGCTTTTTTGTATCTAGTTATGTCTTAAATTTTGTCACAATATAGAAAATTGAGCTAACTTAATGAGGGCATTGGATTCGTGTCATTGTGAGCTCTAAATCATAAGTTACGGACGATTTACTGCGTACATGTCAAGTTGATCGGCCAGTTAAAGTGATCATTATTAACTGATCATTGGGGCTCATTGAGTAAAGGCTTATAAATGAGGCATAATGCATGGCATCACACAGTTTTGGTTATATTCGATTACTTGAACGCTTTTTTATATCTATTTCTGTCACAATATTGAAAATTGAGCTAGCTTAACGTAGGCATTTTATTCTTGTCATTCGGAGTTCTAAATCAAAAGTTAGTGATGATTTAGTGTAGATATGTCAAGTTGATGGGCCAGTTAAAGTGATCATTCTAAACTGATCATTGGTGCTCATTGAATAAAGGTTTACAAATGAAGCATAATGCATGGCATCATGCAGTTTTGGCTAGATTGGATTACTTGAATGCTTTTTTGTATCTATTTCTGTCTCAAATTTTGTCACAATATAGAAAATTGATCTAACTTTTCATTGGCATTGGATTCGTGTCATTATGAGCTCTGAATCATAAGTTACGGCCGATTTAGTGCGGATATGTCAAGTTGATTGGTCAGTTAAAGTGGTCATTTTAAACTGATCATTGGTGCTCATTGAGTAAAGGCTTATAAATAAAGCATAATGCATGACATCACACAGTTTTGGTTAGATTGGATTACTTGAATGATTTGTTATACATATTTCTGTCTCAAACTTTGTCACAATACAGAAAATTGAGCTAGATTAAGGTAGGAATTGGATTCGTGTCATTATGAGCTCTAAATCAAAAGTTACGGACAATTTAGTGCAGACAAGTCAACTTGATCGCCTAGTTAAAGTGATCATTCTAAACTGATCATTTGTGCTCATTGATTAAAGGCTTAAAAATGAAGCATAATGCATGGCTTCATGCAGTTTTGGCTAGATTGGATTAGTTGAATGCATTTTTTGTATCTATTTATGTCTTAAATTTTGTCACAATATAGAAAATTGAGCTAACTTAACGAGGGCATTGGATTCGTGTCATTGTGAGCTCTAAATCATAAGTTACGGACGATTTACTGCGTACATGTCAAGTTGATCGGCCAGTTAAAGTGATCATTATTAACTGATCATTGGGGCTCATTGAGTAAAGGCTTATAAATGAGGCATAATGCATGGCATCACACAGTTTTGGTTATATTCGATTACTTGAACGCTTTTTTATATCTATTTTTGTCACAATATTGAAAATTGAGATAGCTTAACGTAGGCATTTTATTCTTGTCATTCGGAGTTCTAAATCAAAAGTTAGTGATGATTTAGTGTAGATATGTCAAGTTGATCGGCCAGTTAAAGTGATCATTCTAAACTGATCATTGGTGCTCATTGAATAAAGGCTTACAAATGAAGCATAATGCATGGCATCAAGCAGTTTTGGCTAGATTGGATTACTTGAACGCTTTTTTGTATCTATTTCTGTCTCAAATTTTGTCACAATATAGAAAATTGATCTAACTTTTCATTGGCATTGGATTCGTGTCATTATGAGCTCTGAATCATAAGTTACGGCCGATTTAGTGCGGATATGTCAAGTTGATTGGTCAGTTAAAGTGGTCATTTTAAAGTGATCATTGGTGCTCATTGAGTAAAGGCTTATAAATAAAGCATAATGCATGACATCACACAGTTTTGGTTAGATTGGATTACTTGAATGATTTGTTATACATATTTCTGTCTCAAACTTTGTCACAATACATAAAATTGAGCTAGATTAAGGTAGGAATTGTATTCGTGTCATTATGAGCTCTAAATCAAAAGTTACGGACAATTTAGTGCAGACAAGTCAACTTGATCGCCTAGTTAAAGTGATCATTCTAAACTGATCATTTGTGCTCATTGATTAAAGGCTTAAAAATGAAGCATAATGCATGGCTTCATGCAATTTTTGGCTAGATTGGATTAGTTGAATGCATTTTTGTATCTATTTATGTCTTAAATTTTGTCACAATATAGAAAATTGAGCTAACTTAACGAGGGCATTGGATTCGTGTCATTGTGAGCTCTAAATCATAAGTTACGGACGATTTACTGCGTACATGTCAAGTTGATCGGCCAGTTAAAGTGATCATTATTAACTAATCATTGGGGCTCATTGCGTAAAGGCTTATAAATGAGGCATAATGCATGGCATCACACAGTTTTGGTTATATTCGATTACTTGAACGCTTTTTTATATCTATTTCTGTCACAATATTGAAAATTGAGCTAGCTTAACGTAGGCATTTTATTCTTGTCATTCGGAGTTCTAAATCAAAAGTTAGTGATGATTTAGTGTAGATATGTCAAGTTGATCGGCCAGTTAAAGTGATCATTCTAAACTGATCATTGGTGCTCATTGAATAAAGGCTTACAAATGAAGCATAATGCATGGCATCAAGCAGTTTTGGCTAGATTGGATTACTTGAACGCTTTTTTGTATCTATTTCTGTCTCAAATTTTGTCAGAATATTGAAAATTGATCTAACTTTTCATGGGCATTGGATTCGTGTCATTATGAGCTCTGAATCATAAGTTACGGCCGATTTAGTGCTGATATGTCAAGTTGATTGGTCAGTTAAAGTGGTCATTTTAAACTGATCATTGGTGCTCATTGAGTAAAGGCTTATAAATGAAGCATAATGCATGACATCACACAGTTTTGGTTAGATTGGATTACTTGAATGATTTGTTATACATATTTCTGTCTCAAACTTTGTCACAATATAGAAAATGAGCTAGATTAAGGTAGGAATTTGATTCGTGTCATTATGAGCTCTAAATCAAAAGTTACGGACGATTTAGTGCAGACAAGTCAACTTGATCGCCTAGTTAAAGTGATCATTCTAAACTGATCATTTGTGCTCATTGATTAAAGGCTTAAAAATGAAGCATAATGCATGGCTTCATGCAGTTTTGGCTAGATTGGATTAGTTGAATGCTTTTTTGTATCTATTTATGTCTTCAATTTTGTCACAATATAGAAAATTGAGCTAACTTAACGTGGGCATTGGATTCGTGTCATTATGAGCTCGAAATCATAAGTTACGGACGATTTACTGCGGATATGTAAAGTTTATCGACCATTTAAAGTGATCATTATTAACTGATCATCGGGGCTCATTGAGTAAAGGCTTATAAATGAGGCATAATGCATGGCATCACACAGTTTTGGTTATATTCGAATACTTGAACGCTTTTTTATATCTATTTCTGTCACAATATTGAAAATTGAGCTAGCTTAACGTAGGCATTTTATTCTTGTCATTCGGAGTTCTAAATCAAAAGTTAGTGATGATTTAGTGTAGATATGTTAAGTCGATGGGCCAGTTAATGTGATCATTCTAAACTGATCATTAGTGCTCATTGAATAAAGGTTTACAAATGAAGCATAATGCATGGCATAATGCAGTTTTGGCTAGATTGGATTACTTGAATGCTTTTTTGTATCTATTTTTGTCTCAAATTTTGGCACAATATAGAAAATTGATCTAACTTTTCATTGGCATTTGATTCGTGTCATTATGAGCTCTGAATCAGAAGTTACGGCCGATTTAGTGCAGATATGTCAAGTTGATTGGTCAGTTAAAGTGGTCATTTTAAACTGATCATTTTAAACTGATCATTGGTGCTCATTGAGTAAACGCTTATAAATACATCATAATGCATGACATCACACAGTTTTGGTTAGATTGGATTACTTTAATGATTTGTTATACATATTTCTGTCTCAAACTTTGTCACAATACAGAAAATTGAGCTAGATTAACATAGGAATTGGATTCGTGTCATTATGAGCTCTAAATCAAAAGTTACGGACAATTTAGTGCAGACAAGTCAACTTGATCGGCTAGGTAAAGTGATCATTCTAAACTGATCATTTGTGCTCATTGATTAACGGCTTAAAAATGAAGCATAATGCATGACTTCATGCAGTTTTGGCTAGATTGGATTAGTTGAATGCATTTTTTTATCTATTTATGTCTTAAATTTTGTCACAATATAGAAAATTGAGCTAACTTAACGAAGGCATTGGATTCGTGTCATTATGAGCTCTAAATCATAAGTTACGGACGATTTACTGCGGACATGTAAAGTTTATCGACCATTTAAAGTGATCATTATTAACTGATAATCGGGGCTCATTGAGTAAAGGCTTATAAATGAGGCATAATGCATGGCATCACACATTTTTGGTTATATTCGATTACTTGAACGCTTTTTTATATCTATTTCTGTCACAATATTGAAAATTGAGCTAGCTTAACGTAGGCATTTTATTCTTGTCATTCAGAGTTCTAAATCAAAAGTTAGTGATGATTTAGTGTAGATATGTCAAGTTGATGGGCCAGTTAAAGTGATCATTCTAAACTGATCATTGGTGCTCATTGAATAAAGGTTTACAAATGAAGCATAATGGATGGCATCAAGCAATTTTGGCTAGATTGGGCTACTTGAACGCTTTTTGTATCTATTGCTGACTCAAATTTTGTCACAATATTGAAAATTGATCTAACTTTTCATGGGCATTGGATTCGTGTCATTATGAGCTCTGAATCATAAGTTACGGCCGATTTAGTTCGGATATGTCAAGTTGATTGGTCAGTTAAAGTGGTCATTTTAAACTAATCATTGGTGCTCATTGAGTAAAGGCTTATAAATAAAGAAAAATGCATGACATCACACAGTTTTGGTTANGTTATATTCGATTACTTGAATGCTTTTTTATATCTATTTTTGTCACAATATAGAAAATTGAGCTAGCTTAATGTAGGAATTGGATTCGTGTCATTCTGGGCTCTAAATCAAAAGTTAGGGATGATTTGGTGCGGACATGTCAAGTTGATCGGCCAGTTCAAGTGATCATTTTAGACTGATCATTGATGCACATTGAGTAAAGGCTTACAAATAAAGCATAATACATGGCATCACGCAGTTTCGGTTAGATTTGATTACTTGAATGCTTTTTGTATCTATTTTCGTCTAAAATTTTGTCACAATTTAGAAAATTGTGCTAGCTTAACGTAGGCATTGGATTCATGTCATTCTAAGATCTAAATCAAAAGATAGGGATGATTTAGTGGAGACATGTCAAGTTGATCAGCTAGTTGAAGTGATCATTCCAAACTGATCATTAGTTCTCATTGACTAAATGCTTATAAATGAAGCATAATATATGACATCACTCAATTTTAGTTATATTGGATTACTTGAACCCTTTTTCATATCTATTTTTGTCTCAAATTTTGTCACAATATAGAAAATTGAAAGCTAACTTAACATGGACATTAGATTCGTTTTATTCTGAGATCTAAATCAAAAGTTACGGAAAATTTATTGCAAACATGTCAAGTTGATCGGGCAGTTAAAGTGATAATTCTAAACTGATCACTGGTGCTCATTGAGTAAATGCTTAGAAATGAATCATAATTCATGCCATCACACAGTTTTGGTTAGTTTGGATTAGTTGAATGCTTTTTCGTATATATTTTTGTCTCAAGTTTTGTCACAATATAGAAAATTGAGCTACCTTAACTTGGGCTTTGGATTCTTGTTATTCGGAGTTCTAAATCAAAAGTTACGGACGATTTAGTGCGGACATGTCAAGTTGATCGCATAGTTAAAATGCTCATTCTAAACTAATTATTTGTGCTCATTAAGTAAAGGCTTATAAATGAAGCATAATGCATGGCATCATGCAGTTTTGCATAGATTGGATTACTTGAATGCTTTTTTGTATCTATTTTTATCTCGAATTTCGTCACAATATAGAAGATTGAGCTAGCTTAACGTGGGCATTGGATTCATGTTATTCTGAGCTCTAAATCAAAAGTTACGAAAGATTTAGTGCGGACATGTCAAGGTTACGGCCGAGTTAAAGTGATCATTGAATAAAGTCTTATAAATTAAGCATAACGTAGTTTTGGTTAGATTGGATTACTTGAATGATTTTTTTTATATATATTTCTGTCTCACATTTTGTCACAATATAGAAAATTGATCTAGCTTAAGGTAGGCATTGGATTCGTGTCATTCGGAGCTCTAAATCAAACGTTAGGGATGATTTGTTGCAGACATGTCAAGTTGATCGGCCAGTTAAAGTGATCATTCTAAACTAATCATAGGTGCTCATTGAGTAAAGGCTTAGAAATGAAGCATAATCCATGGCATCACGCAGTTTTGGTTAAATTGGATTACTTGAATGATTTGTGATATTTATTTATGTCTCAAATTTTTTTACAATATAGAAAGTTGAGCTATCTTAAGGTAGGAATTAGATTTGTGTCATTCTGAGCTATAAATCAAAAGTTAGGGATGATTTGGTGCGGACATGTCAAGTTGATCAGCCAGTTAAAGTGATAATTCTAAACTGATCATTGGTGCTCATTGAGTAAAGGCTTAGAAATAAAGCAAAATGCATGGCATCACACATTTTGGTTAGATTGGCTTACTTGAACGCTTTTCGTATCTATTTTCGTCTCAAATTTTGTCACAATTTAGAAAATTTATCTAGCTTAACGTAGGCATTGGATTCGTGTCATTCTGAGCTCTAAACCAAAAGTAAGTGATGATTTAGTGCAGATATGTCAAGTTGATCGGACAGTTAAAGTGATCATTTTAAACTGATCATTGGTTCTCATTGAGTAAATGCTTAGAAATGAAGCATAATGAATGGCATCACGGAATTTAGGTTATATTGGATTAGTTGAATGCTTTTTCGTATCTATTTTGTCTCAAATTTTATCACAATATAGAAAATTGAGCTAAGTTAACATGGACATTGGATTCGTGTTATTCTGAGCACTAAATCAAAAGTTACAGACAATTTAGTGCAGACAAGTCAAGTTGATCGCCTAGTTAAAGTGATCAATCTAAACCGATCATTTGTGCTCATTGAATAAAGGCTTACAAATGAAGCATAATGCATGGCATCATGCAGCTTTGGCTAGATTGGATTACTTGAATGCTTTTTTCTATCTATTTCTGTCCCAAATTTTGTCGCAATATAGAAAATTGAGCTAACATTTCATGGGCATTGGATTTCTATCATAATGAGCTCTGAATCATAAGTTACGGCCGATTTAGTGCGGATATGTCAAGTTGATTGGTCAGTTAAAGTGATCATTTTAAACTGATCATTGGTGCTCATTGAGTAAAGGCTTATAAATGAAGCATAATGCATGACATCATGCAGTTTTGGTTAGATTGGATTACTTTAATGATTTGTTATACACTTTTCTGTGTCAAACTTTGTCACAATTTAGAAAATTGAGCTAGATTAAGGTAGGAATTGGATTCGTTTCATTCTGAGCTCTAAATCAAAAGTTACGGAAAATTTAGTGCATACAAGTCACTTTGATCGCCTAGTTAAAGTGATCATTCTAAACTGATCATTTGTGGTCATTGAGTAAAGGCTTACAAGTGAAGCATAATGCATGGCTTCTTGCAGTTTTGGCTAGATTGGATTAGTTGAACGCTTTTTTGTATCTATATACGTCTTAAATTTTGTCACAATATAGAAAATTAAGCTAACTTAACGTGGGCATTGGATTCGTGTCATTATGAGCTCTAAATCATTAGTTACGGATGATTTACTGCAAACATGTCAAGTTGATCGGCCAGTTAAAGTGATCATTATTAACTGATCATTGGGGCTCATTGAGTAAAGGCTTATAAATGAGGCATAATGCATGACATCACACAGTTTTTGTTATATTCGATTACTTGAACGCTTTTTTATATCTATTTCTATCACAATATTGAAAATTGAGCTAGCTTAACGTAGGCATTTTATTCTTGTCATTCGGAGCTCTAAAGCAAAAGTTAGTGATGATTTAGTGTAGATATGTCAAGTTGATCGGCCAGTTAAAGTGATCATTCTAAACTGATCATTGGTGCTTATTGAATAAAGGCTTCCACATGAAAATAAAGGCTTCCACATGAAGCATAATGTATGGCATCATGCAGTTTTGGTTAGATTGGATTACTTGAATGCTTTTTTGTATCTATTTTTGTTTCAAATTGTGTCATAATATAGAAATTTGAGCTAACTTTTCACGGGCATTGGATTCGTGTCATTATGAGCTCTGAATCATAAGTAACGACCGATTTAGTGCGGATATGTCAAGTTGATCGGCCAGTTAAAATGATCACTCTAAACTGATCATTGGTGCTCATTGAGTAAAGGCTTATAAATGAAGCATAATGCATGGCATCACGCAGTTTTGAATATATTGGATTACTTGAATGATTTGTTATACATATTTCTGTCTCAAACTTTACCACAATATAGAAAATTGAGCTAGATTAAGGTTGGAATTGGATTTGTGTCATTCTGAGCTCTAAATCAAAAGTTACGGATAATTTAGTGCAGACAAGTCAAGTTGATCGCCTAGTTAAAGTGATCATTCTAAACTGATCATTTATGCTCATTGATTAAAGGCTTACAAATGAAGCATAATGGATGACATCATGCAGTTTTGGCTAGAATAGATTACTTGAACGCTTTTTTGTATCCATTTATGTCTTAAATTTTCTCACAGTATAGAAAATTTAGTTAACTTAACGTGGGCATTTGATTCGTGTCATTATGAGCTCTAAATCATAAGTTACGGACGATTTACTACGGACATGTCAAGTTGATCCGCCAGTTAAAGTGATCATTATGAACTGATCATTGGGGGTCATTGAGTAAAGGCTTATAAATGAGGCATAATGCATGGCATCACACAGTTTTGGTTATATTCGATTACTTTAACGGGTTTTTGTATCTATTTCTGTCACAATATTGAAAATTGAGCTAGCTTAACGTAGGCATTTTATTCTTGTCATTCGGAGCTCTAAATCAAAATTTTGTGATGATTTAGTGTAGAGATGTCAAGTTGATCGGCCAGTTAAAGTCATCATTCTAAACTGATCATTGGTGCTCATTGAATAAAGGCTTACAAATGAAGCATAATGCATGGCATCATGCAGTTTTGGCTAGATTGGATTACTTGAATGCTTTTTTGTATCTATTTCTATCTCAAATTTTGTCACAATATTGAAAATTGATCTAAAGTTTCACGGGCATTGGATTTGTGTCATTATGAGCTCTCAATCATAAGTTACGGCCGATTTAGTGTGGATATGTCAAGTTGATCGGCCAGTTAAAGTGATCACTTTAAACTGATCATTGGTGCTCATTGAGTAAAGGCTTATAAATGAAACATAATGCATGACATCACACAGTTTTGGTTAGATTGGATTACTTGAATGATTTGTTATACATATTTCGGTCTCAAACTTTGTCACAATATAAAAAATTGAGCTAGATTAAGGTAGGAATTGGATTCGTGTCTTTCTGAGCTCTAAGTCAAAAGTTACGGACAATTTAGTGCAAACAAATCAAGTTGATCGCCTAGTTAAAGTGATCATTCTAAACTGATCATTTGTGCTTATTGATTAAAGGCTTACAAATGAAGCATAATGCGTGGCATCATGCAGTTTTGGCTAGAATTGATTACATGAATGCTATTTGTATCTATTTATGTCTTAAATTTTGTCACAGTATGTAAACTTGAGTTAACTTAACGTGGGCATTAGATTTGTGTCATTATGAGCTCTAAATCATAAGTAACGGACAATTTACTGCGTACATGTCAAGTTGATTGGCCAGTTAAAGTGATCATTATTAACTGATCATTGGGGCTCATTGAGTAAAGGCTTATAAACGAGGCATAATGCATGGCATCACACAGTTTTGGTTATATTCGATTACTTGAACGCTTTTTTATATCTATTTCTGTCACAATATTGAAAATTGAGCTAGCTTAACGTAGGCATTTTATTCTTGTCATTAGGAGTTCTAAATCAAAAGTAAGTGATGATTTAGTGTAGATATGTCAAGCTGATGGGCTAGTTAAAGTGATCATTCTAAACTGATCATTGGTGCTCATTGAATAAAGGCTTACAAATGAAGCCTAATGTACGGCATCATGCAGTTTTGGCTAGATTGGATTACTTGAACGCTTTTTTGTATCTATTTTTGTTTCAAATTGTGTCATAATATAGAAATTTGAGCTAACTTTTCATGGGCATTGGATTCGTGTCATTATGAGCTCTGAATCATAAGTTACGGCTGATTTAGTGCGGATATGTCAGGTTGATCGGCCAGTTAAAATGATCATTCTAAACTGATCATTGGTGCTCATTGAGTAAAGGCTTATAAATGAAGCATAATGCATGGCATCACGCAGTTTTGAATAGATTGGATTACTTGATTGATTTGTTATACATATTTATGTCTCAAACTTTATCAAAATATAGAAAATTGAGCTAGATTAAGGTTGGAATTGGATTTGTGTCATTCTGAGCTCTAAATCAAAAGTTACGGACAATTTAGTGCAGAAAAGTCAAGTTGATCGCCTAGTTAAAGTGATCATTCTAAACTGATCATTGGTGCTCATTGATTAAAGGCTTACAAATGAAGCATAATGGATGGCATCATGCAGTTTTGGCTAGAATTGATTACTTGAACGCTTTTTTGTATCCATTTATGTCTTAAATTTTCTCACAGTATAGAAAATTTAGTTAACTTAACGTGGGCATTTGATTCGTGTCATTATGAGCTCTAAATCATAAGTTACGGACGATTTACTACGGACATGTCAAGTTGATCGGCCAGTTAAAGTGATCATTATTAACTGATCATTGGGGCTCATTGAGTAAAGGCTTATAAATGAGGCATAATGCATGGCATCACACAGTTTTGGTTATATTCGATTACTTTAACGGGTTTATGTATCTATTTCTGTCACAATATTGAAAATTGAGCTAGCTTAACGTAGGCATTTTATTCTTGTCATTCGGAGCTCTAAATCAAAAGTTTGTGATGATTTAGTGTAGATATGTCAAGTTGATCGGCCAGTTAAAGTCATCATTCTAGATTGATCATTGGTGCTCATTGAATAAAGGCTTACAAATGAAGCATAATGCAAGGCATCATGCATTTTTGGCTAGATTGGATTACTTGAATGCTTTTTTGTATCTATTTCTTTCTCAAATTTTGTCACACTATTGAAAATTGATCTAATGTTTCATGGGCATTGGATTTGTGTCATTCTGAGCTCTGAATCATAAGTTACGGCTGAATTAGTGCGGATATGTCAAGTTGATCGGCCAGTTAAAGTGATCACTTTAAACTGATCATTGGTGCTCATTGAGTAAAGGCTTATAAATGAAGCATAATGCATGACATCACGCAGTTTTGGTTAGATTGGATTACTTGAATGATTTGTTATACATATTTCGGTCTCAAACTTTGTCACAATATAAAAAATTGAGCTAGATTAAGGTAGGAATTGGATTCATGTCTTTCTGAGCTCTAAATGAAAAGTTACTGATAATTTAGTGCAAACAAGTCAAGTTGATCGCCTAGTTAACGTGATCATTCTAAACTGATCATTTGTGCTTATTGATTAAAGGCTTACAAATGAAGCATAATGCATGGCATCATGCAGTTTTGGCTAAAATTAATTACATGAATGCTATTTGTATCTATTTATGTCTTAAATTTTGTCACAGTATGGAAACTTGAGTTAACTTAACGTGGCAATTGGATTCGTGTCATTATGAGCTCTAAATCATAGTTACGGACGATTTACTGCGTACATGTCAAGTTGATTGGCCAGTTAAAGTGATCATTATAGACTGATCATTGGGGCTCATTGAGTAAAGGCTTATAAACGAGGCATAATGCATGGCATCACACAGTTTTGGTTATATTCGATTTTTTGAACGCTTTTTTATATCTATTTCTGTCACAATATTGAAAATTGAGCTGGCTTAACGTAGGCATTTTATTCTTGTCATTCGGAGTTCTAAATCAAAAGTTAGTGATGATTTAGTGGAGATATGTCAAGTTGATGGGCCAGTTAAAGTGATCATTCAAAACTGATCATTGGTGCTCATTGAATAAAGGCTTACAAATGAAGCATAATGTATGGCATCATGCAGTTTTGGCTAGATTGGATTATTTGAAAGCTTTTTTGTTTCTATTTCTGTCTCAAATTTTGTCACAATATAGAAAATTGATCTAACTTTTCATGGGCATCGCATTCGTGTCATTATGAGCTCTGAATCATAAGTTACGGCCGATTTAGTGCGGATATGTCAAGTTGATTGGTCAGTTAAAGTGGTCATTTTAAAATGATCGTTGGTGCTAATTAAGTAAAGGCATATAAATGAAGCATAATGCATGACATCACACAGTTTTGGTTAGATTGGATTACTTGAATGGTTCGTTATACATATTTCTGTCTCAAACTTTGTCACAATATAGAAAATTGAGCTAGATTAACGTAGAAATTGGATTCGTGTCATTCTGAGCTCTAAATCAACAGTTACGGACAATTTAGTACAGACAAGTCAACTTGATCTCCTAGTTAAAGTGATCATTCTAAACTGATCATTTGTGCTCATTGATTAAAGGCTTAAAAATGAAGCATAATGCATCGCTTCATGCAGTTTTGGCTAGATTGGATTAGTTGATTACTTTTTGTAGCTATTTATGTCTTAAATTTTGTCACAATATAGAAAATTGAGCTAAGTTAACGTGGGCATTGGATTCGTGTCATTATGAGCTCTAAATCATAAGTTACGGACGATTTACTGCGGATATGTCAAGTTTATCGGCCACTTAAAGTGATCATTATTAACTGATCATTGGGGCTCATTGAGTAAAGGCTTATAAATGAGGCATAATGCATGGCATCACACAGTTTTGGTTATATTCGATTACTTGAACGCTTTTTTTATCTATTTCTGTCACAATATTGAAAGTTGAGGTAGCTTAAAGTAGGCATTTTATTCGTGTCATTCAGAGCTCTAACTCAAACGTTAGTGATGATTTAGTGTAGATATGTCGAGTTGATCGGCCAGTTAAAGTGACCATTCTAAACTGATCATTGGTGCTCATTGAATAAACGCTTACAAATGAAGCATAATGCATGGCATCATGCATTTTTAGCTAGATTGGATTACTTGAATGATTTGTTATACATATTTCTGTATCAAGCTTGTCACAATATAGAGAATTGAGATAGATTAAGGTTGGAATTGGATTCGTGTCATTCTAAGCTCTAAATCAAAAGTTACGGACAATTTAGTGCAGACAAGTCAAGTTGATCGCCTAGTTAAAGTGATCATTCTAAACTGATCATTTGTGCTTATTGATTAAAGGCTTACAAATGAAGGACAATGCATGGCATCATGCAGTTTGGCTAGAATTGATTACTTGAACACTTTTTATATCTATTTACGTCTTAAATGTTGTCACAGTATAGAAAATTGAGTTAACTTAACGTGGTCATTGGATTCGTGTCATTATGAGCTCTGAATCATAAGTTACGGACGATTTACTGCATACATGTCAAGTTGATGGGCCAGTTAAAGTGATCATTATTAACTGATCATTGGGGCTCATTGAGTAAAGGCTTATAAATGAGGCATAATGCATGGCATCACACAGTTTTGGTTATATTCAATTACTTGAACGCTTTTTTATATCTATTTCTATCACAATATTGAAAATTGAGCTAGCTTAACGTAGGCATTTTATTCTTGTCATTCGGAGTTCTAAAACAAAAGTTAGTGATGATTTAGTGTAGATGTGTCAAGTTGAAGGGCCAGTTAAAGTGATCATTCTAAACTAATCATTGGTGCTCATTGAATAAAGGTTTACAAATGAAGCATAATGCATGGCATCATGCAGTTTTGGCTAGATTGGATTACTTGAATGCTTTTTTGTATCTATTTTTGTCTCAAATTTTGTCACAATTTAGAAAATTGATCTAACTTTTTACTGGCATTGGATTCGTGTCATTATGAGCTCTGAATCATAAGTTACGGCCGATTTAGTGCGGATATGTCAAGTTGATTGGTCAGTTAAAGTGGTCATTTTAAACTGATCGTTGGTGGTCATTGAGTAAAGGCTTATAAATAAAGCATAATGCATGACATCACACAGTTTTGGTTAGATTGGATTACTTGAATGATTTGTTATATATATTTCTGTCTCAAACTTTGTCACAATACAAAAACTTGAGCTAGATTAAGGCAGGATATGGATTCGTGTCATTATGAGCTCTAAATCAAAAGTTACGGACAATTTAGTGCCGACAAGTCAACTTGATCGCCTAGTTAAAGTGATCATTCTAAACTGATCATTTGTGCTCATTGATTAAAGGATTAAAAATGAAGCATAATGCATGGCTTCATGCAGTTTTGCTAGATTGGACAAGTTGAATGCATTTTTGTATCTATTTATGTCTTAAATTTTGTCACAATATAGAAAATTCAGCTAACTTAACGAGGGCATTGGATTCGTGTCATTGTGAGCCCTAAATCATAAGCTACGGACGATTTACTGCGTACTTGTCAAGTTGATCGGCCTGTTAAAGTGATCATTATTAACTGATCATTGGGGCTCATTGAGTAAAGGCTTATAAATGAGGCATAATGCATGGCATCACACAGTTTTTGTTATATTCGATTACTTGAATGCTTTTTTATATCTATTTTTGTCACAATATTGAAAATTGAGATAGCTTAACAATGGCATTTTATTCTTGTCATTCGGACCTCTAAATCAAAAGTTAGTGATGATTTAGTGTAGATATGTCAAGTTGATCGGCCAGTTAAAGTGATCATTCTAAACTAATCATTGGTGCTCATTGAATAAAGGCTTACAAATGAAGCATAATGCATGGCATCAAGCAGTTTTGGCTAGATTGGAATACTTGAATGCTTTTTTCAATCGATTTATGTCTCAAACTTTGTCACAATATAGAAAATTGAACTAGATTAAGGTAGGAATTGGATTCGTGTCATTATGAGCTCTAAATCGAACGTTACGGACAATTTAGTGCAGACAAGTCAACTTGATCGCCTAGTTAAAGTGATCATTCTAAACTGATCATTTGTGCTCATTCATTAAAGGCTTAAAAATGAAGCATAATGCATGGCTTCATGCAGTTTTGGCTAGATTGAATTAGTTGAATGCTTTTTTGTATCTAGTTATGTCTTAAATTTTGTCACAATATAGAAAATTGACCTAACTTAACGAGGGCATTGGATTCGTGTCATTGTGAGCTCTAAATCATAAGTTACGGACGATTTACTGCGTACATGTCAAGTTGATCGGCCAGTTAAAGTGATCATTATTAACTGATCATTGGGGCTCATTGAGTAAAGGCTAATAAATGAGTAAATGAGGCATAATGCATGGCATCACACAGTTTTGGTTATATGCGATTACTTGAACGCTTTTTTATATCTATTTCTGTCACAATATTGAAAATTGAGCTAGCTTAACGTAGGCTTTTTATTCTTGTCATTCGGAGTTCTAAATCAAAAGTTAGTGATGATTTAGTGTAGATATGTCAAGTTGATGGGCCAGTTAAAGTGATCATTCTAAACTGATCATTGGTGCTCATTGAATAAAGGTTTACAAATGAAGCATAATGCATGGCATCATGCAGTTTTGGCTAGATTGGATTACTTGAACGCTTTTTTGTATCTATTTCTGTCTCAAATTTTTGTCACAATATAGAAAATTGATCTAACTTTTCATTGGCATTGGATTCGTGTCATTATGAGCTCTGAATCATAAGTTACGGCCGATTTAGTGCAGATATGTCAAGTTGATTGGTCAGTTAAAGTGGTCATTTTAAACTGATCATTGGTGCTCATTGAGTAAAGGCTTATAAATAAAGCATAATGCATGACATCACACAGTTTTGGTTAGATTGGATTACTTGAATGATTTGTTTACATATTTCTGTCTCAAACTTTGTCACAATACAGAAAATTGAGCTAGATTAAGGTAGGAATTGGATTCGTGTCATTATGAGCTCTAAATCAAAAGTTACGGACAATTTAGTGCAGACAAGTCAACTTGATCGCCTAGTTAAAGTGATCATTCTAAACTGATCATTTGTGCTCATTGATTAAAGGCTTAAAAATGAAGCATAATGCATGGCTTCATGCAGTTTTGGCTAGATTGGATTAGTTGAATGCTTTTTTGTATCTAGTTATGTCTTAAATTTTGTCACAATATAGAAAATTGACCTAACTTAACGAGGGCATTGGATTCGTGTCATTCAGAGCTCTAACTCAAACGTTAGTGATGATTTAGTGTAGATATGTCGAGTTGATCGGCCAGTTAAAGTGACCATTCTAAACTGATCATTGGTGCTCATTGAATAAACGCTTACAAATGAAGCATAATGCATGGCATCATGCATTTTTAGCTAGATTGGATTACTTGAATGATTTGTTATACATATTTCTGTATCAAACTTGTCACAATATAGAGAATTGAGATAGATTAAGGTTGGAATTGGATTCGTGTCATTCTAAGCTCTAAATCAAAAGTTACGGACAATTTAGTGCAGACAAGTCAAGTTGATCGCCTAGTTAAAGTGATCATTCTAAACTGATCATTTGTGCTTATTGATTAAAGGCTTACAAATGAAGGACAATGCATGGCATCATGCAGTTTAGCTAGAATTGATTACTTGAACACTTTTTATATCTATTTACGTCTTAAATGTTGTCACAGTATAGAAAATTGAGTTAACTTAACGTGGTCATTGGATTCGTGTCATTATGAGCTCTGAATCATAAGTTACGGACGATTTACTGCATACATGTCAAGTTGATCGGCCAGTTAAACTGATCATTATTAACTGATCATTGGGGCTCATTGAGTAAAGGCTTATAAATGAGGCATAATGCATGGCATCACACAGTTTTGGTTATATTCAATTACTTGGACGCTTTTTTATATCTATTTCTATCACAATATTGAAAATTGAGCTAGCTTAACGTAGGCATTTTATTCTTGTCATTCGGAGTTCTAAAACAAAAGTTAGTGATGATTTAGTGTAGATGTGTCAAGTTGAAGGGCCAGTTAAAGTGATCATTCTAAACTAATCATTGGTGCTCATTGAATAAAGGTTTACAAATGAAGCATAATGCATGGCATCATGCAGTTTTGGCTAGATTGGATTACTTGAATGCTTTTTTGTATCTATTTTTTTCTCATATTTTGTCACAATTTAGAAAATTGATCTAACTTTTTACTGGCATTGGATTCGTGTCATTATGAGCTCTGAATCATAAGTTACGGCCGATTTAGTGCGGATATGTCAAGTTGATTGGTCAGTTAAAGTGGTCATTTTAAACTGATCGTTGGTGGTCATTGATTAAAGGCTTATAAATAAAGCATAATGCATGACATCACACAGTTTTGGTTAGATTGGATTACTTGAATGATTTGTTATATATATTTCTGTCTCAAACTTTGTCACAATACAAAAAATTGAGCTAGATTAAGGCAGGAATTGGATTCGTGTCATTATGAGCTCTAAATCAAAAGTTACGGACAATTTAGTGCAGACAAGTCAACTTGATCGCCTAGTTAAAGTGATCATTCTAAACTGATCATATGTGCTCATTGATTAAAGGCTTAAAAATGAAGCATAATGCATGGCTTCATGCAGTTTTTGCTAGATTGGACTAGTTGAATGCATTTTTGTATCTATTTATGTCTTAAATATTGACACAATATAGAAAATTGAGCTAACTTAACGAGGGCATTGGATTCGTGTCATTGTGAGCCCTAAATCATATGTTACGGACGATTTACTGCGTACATGTCAAGTTGATCGGCCTGTTAAAGTGATCATTATTAGGTGATCATTGGGGCTCATTGAGTAACGGCTTATAAATGAGGCATAATGCATGGCATCACACAGTTTTGGTTATATTCGATTACTTGAATGCTTTTTTATATCTATTTTTGTCACAATATTGAAAATTGAGATAGCTTAACAATGGCATTTTATTCTTGTCATTCGGAGCTCTAAATCAAAAGTTAGTGATGATTTAGTGTAGATATGTCAAGTTGATTGGCCAGTTAAAGTGATCATTCTGAACTGATCATTGGTGTCATTGAATAAAGGCTTACAAATGAAGCATAATGCATGGCATCATGCAGATTTGGCTAGATTGGATTACTTGAACGGTTTTTGTATCTATTTCTGTCTCAAATTTTGTCAAAATATAGAAAATTGATCTAACTTTTCATGGGCATTGGATTCGTGTCATTATGAACTCTGAATCATAAGTTACGGCCGATTTAGTGCGGATCTGTCAAGTTGATCAAGTTGATTGGTCAGTTAAAGTGGTCATTTTAAACTGATCATTGGTGCTCATTGAGTAAAGGCTTATAAATAAAGCATAATGCATGACATCACACAGTTTTGGTTAGATTGGATTACTTGAATGATTTGTTATACATATTTCTGTCTCAAACTTTGTCACAATACAGAAAATTGAGCTAGATTAAGGTAGGAATTGGATTCGTGTCATTATGAGCTCTAAATCAAAAGTTACGGACAATTTAGTGCAGACAAGTCAACTTGATCGCCTAGTTAAAGTGATCATTCTAAACTGATCATTTGTGCACATTGATTAAGGCTTAAAAATGAAGCATAATGCATGGCTTCATGCAGTTTTGGCTAGATTGATTAGTTGAATGCATTTTTTATCTATTTAAGTCTTAAATTTTGTCACAATATAGAAAATTGAGCTAACTTAACGAGGCATTGGATTCGTGTCATTGTGAGCTCTAAATCATAAGTTACGGACGATTTACTGCGTACATGTCAGTTGATCGGCCAGTTAAAGTGATCATTATTAACTGATCATTGGGGCTCATTGAGTAAAGGCTTATAAATGAGGCATAATGCATGGCATCACACAGTTTTGGTTATATTCGATTACTTGAACGCTTTTTTATATCTATTTTTGTCACAATATTGAAAATTGAGCTAGCTTAACGTAGGCATTTTATTCTTGTCATTCGGAGTTCTAAATCAAAAGTTAGTGATGATTTAGTGTAGATATGTCAAGTTGATGGGCCAGTTAAAGTGATCATTCTAAACTGATCATTGGTGCTCATTGAATAAAGGTTTACAAATGAAGCATAATGCATGGCATCATGCAGTTTTGGCTAGATTGGATTACTTGAATGCTTTTTTGTATCTATTTCTGTCTCAAATTTTGTCACAATATTAGAAAATTGATCTAACTTTTCGTTGGCATTGGATTCGTGTCATTATGAGCTTGAATCATAAGTTACGGCCGATTTAGTGCGGATATGTCAAGTTGATTGGTCAGTTAAAGTGGTCATTTTAAACTGATCATTGGTGCTCATTGAGTAAAGGCTTATAAATAAAGCATAATGCATGACATCACACAGTTTTGGTTAGATTGGATTACTTGAATGATTTGTTATACATATTTCTGTCTCAAACTTTGTCACAATACAAAAATTGAGCTAGATTAAGGTAGGAATTGTATTCGTGTCATTATGAGCTCTAAATCAAAAGTTACGGACAATTTAGTGCAGACAAGTCAACTTGATCGCCTAGTTAAAGTGATCATTCTAAACTGATCATTTGTGCTCATTGATTAAAGGCTTAAAAATGAAGCATAATGCATGGCTTCATGCAATTTTGGCTAGATTGGATTAGTTGAATGCATTTTTGTATCTATTTATGTCTTAAATTTTGTCACAATATAGAAAATTGAGCTAACTTAACGAGGGCATTGGATTCGTGTCATTTTGAGCTCTAAATCATAAGTTACGGACGATTTACTGCGTACATGTCAAGTTGATCGGCCAGTTAAAGTGATCATTATTAACTGATCATTGGGGCTCATTGAGTAAAGGCTTATAAATGAGGCATAATGCATGGCATCACACAGTTTTGGTTATATTCGATTACTTGAACGCTTTTTTATATCTATTTTTGTCACAATATTGAAAATTGAGATAGCTTAACATTGGCATTTTATTCTTGTCATTCGGAGTTTTAAATCAAAAGTTAGTGATGATTTAGTGTAGATATGTCAAGTTGATGGGCCAGTTAAAGTGATTATTCTAAACTGATCATTGGTGCTCATTGAATAAATGTTTACAACTGAAGCATAATGCATGGCATCATGCATTGGCTAGATTGATTAAACGCTTTTTGTATGATCATTGGTGCTCATTGAATAAAGGTTTACAACTGAAGCATAATGCATGGCATCATGCAGTTTTGGCTAGATTGGATTACTTAAACGCTTTTTGTATCGATTTCTGTCTCAAACTTTGTCACAATATAGAAAATTGAGCTAGATTAAGGTAGGAATTGGATTCGTGTCATTATGAGCTCTAAATCAAAAGTTACGGACAATTTATTGCAGACAAGTCAACTTGATCGCCTAGTTAAAGTGATCATTCTAAACTGATCTTTTGTGCTCATTGATTAAAGGCTTAAATATGAAGCATAATGCATGTCTTCATGCAGTTTTGGCTAGATTGGATTAGTTGAATGCATTTTTTTATCTATTTATGTCTTAAATTTTGTCACAATATAGAAAATAGAGCTAACTTAACGAAGGCATTGGATTCGTGTCATTGTAAGCTCTAAATCATAAGTTACGGACGATTTACTGTGTACATGTCAAGTTGATCGGCCGATTTACTTGTGTACTATATTGTCAAGTTGATCGGCCAATTAAAGTGATCATTGTTAACTGATCATTGGGGGTCATTGAGTAAAGGCCTATAAATGAGTCATAATGCATGGCATCACACAGTTTTGGTTATATTCGATTACTTGAACGCTTTTTTATATCTATTTCTGTCACAATATTGAAAATTGAGCTAGGTTAAAATAGGCATTTTATTCTTGTCATTCGGAGTTTTAAATCAAAAGTTAGTGATGATTTAGTGTAGATATGTCAAGTTGATGGGCCAGTTAAAGTGATCATTCTAAACTGATCATTGCTGCTCATTGAATAAAGGTTTACAAATGAAGCATAACGCATGACATCATGCATTTTTGGCTAGATTGGATTACTTGAACGCTTTTTTGTATCTATTTTTGTCTCAAATTTTGTCACAATATAGAAAATTGATCTAACTTTTCATTGGCATTGGATTCGTGTCATTATGAGCTCTGAAATATAAGTTACGGCCGATTTAGTGCGGATATGTCAAGTTTATTGGTCAGTTAAAGTGGTCATTTTAAAGTGATCATTGGTGCTCATTGAGTAAAGGCTTACAAATAAAGCATAATGCATGACATCACATAGTTTTGGTTATATTGAATTGCTTGAATGATTTGTTATACATATTTCTGTCTCAAACTTTGTCACAATACAAAAAATTGAGCTAGATTAAGGTAGGAATTGTATTCGTGTCATTATGAGCTCTAAATATAAAGTTGCGGAAAATTTAGTGCAGACAAGTCAACTTGATCGCCTAGTTAAAGTGATCATTCTAAACTGATCATTTGTGCTCATTGATTAAAGGCTTAAAAATGAAGCATAATGCATGGCTTAATGCAGTTTTGGCTAGATTGGATTAGTTGAATGCATTTTTTTATCTATTTATGTCTTAAATTTTGTCACAATATAGAAAATTGAGCTAACTTAATGAAGGCATTGGATTCGTGTCATTGTAAGCTCTAAATCATAAGTTACGGACGATTTACTGTGTACATGTCAAGTTGATCGGCCAATTAAAGTGATCATTATTAACTGATCATTGGGGGTCATTGAGTAAAGGCCTATAAATGAGGCATAATGCATGGCATCACACAGTTTTGGTTATATTCGATTACTTGAATGCTTTTTTATATCTATTTTTGTCACAATATTGAAAATTGAGATAGCTTAAAGTAGGCATTTTATTCTTGTCATTCGGAGCTCTAAATCAAAAGTTAGTGATGATTTAGTGTAGATATGTCAAGTTGATCGGCCAGTTAAAGTCATCATTCTAAACTGATCATTGGTGCTCATTGAATAAAGGCTTACAAATGAAGCATAATGCATGGCATCAAGCAGTTTTGGCTAGATTGGATTACTTGAACGCTTTTTTGTATCTATTTCTGTCTCAAATTTTGTCACAATATTGAAAATTGATCTAACTTTTCATGGGCATTGGATTCATGTCATTATGAGCTCTGAAATATAAGTTACGGCCGATTTAGTGCGGATATGTCAAGTTGATTGGTCAGTTAAAGTGGTCATTTTAAAGTGATCATTGGTGCTCATTGAGTAAAGGCTTATAAATAAAGCATAATGCATGACATCACTCAGTTTTGGTTAGATTGGATTACTTGAATGATTTGTTATACATATTTCTGTCTCAAACTTTGTCACAATACAAAAAATTGAGCTAGATTAAGGTAGGAATTGTATTCGTGTCATTATGAGCTCTAAATAAAAGTTAGGAAAATTTAGTGTAAGACAAGTCAACTTGATCGCCTAGTTAAAGTGAGTTACGGACGATTTATTCTAAACTGATCATATATTTCTTTGAAATAAAAAGTGCTCATTGATTAAAGGCTTAAAAATGAAGCATAATGCATGGCATCATGCAGTTTTGGCTAGATTGGATTAGTTGAACGCTTTTTGTATCTATTTCTGTCTTAAATTTTGTCACAATATAGAAAATTGAGCTAATTAAGGAGGAATTGGATTCGTGTCATTATGAGCTCTAAATCAAAAGTTACGGACGATTTACTGCGACAAGTCAACTTGATCGCCTAGTTAAAGTGGATCATATCTGAAAACTGATCATTTGTGCTCATTCATTAAAGGCTTAAAAATGTCATAAAATGCATGGCTTAATGCAGTTTTGGCTAGATTGGATTAGTTGAATGCTTTTTTTGTATCTAGTTATGTCTTAAATTTTGTCACAATATAAAAAATTGAGCTAATTTAACGAGGGCTTTGGATTCGTGTCATTGTGAGCTCTAAACCATAAGTTACGGACGATTTACTGCGTACATGTCAAGTTGATCGGCCAAAATGGATATATCCATATATTTCTTGTGAAATAAAAAAATATGGCAAAACCTATATTAAGCCCATTTATCTTTAGATTTTGAAGACGCGCGTTGCGTTCGGGCTTGGAGATTTCATCAGCATCAACGTGCTCAAAAAGAGCAGATTCCGGAGTGTCATAAAGTGATCATTATTAATTGATCATTGGGGCTCATTGAGTAAAGGCTTATAAATGAAGCATAATGCATGGCATCACACAGTTTTGGTTATATTCGATTACTTGAACGCTTTTTTATATCTATTTCTGTCACAATATTGAAAATTGAGCTAGCTTAAAATAGGCATTTTATTCTTGTCATTCGGAGTTTCTAAATCAAAAGTTAGTGATGATTTAGTGTAGATATGTCAAGTTGATGGGCCAGTTAAAGTGATCATTCTAAACTGATCATTGGTGCTCATTGAATAAAGGTTTACAAATGAAGCATAACGCATGACATCATGCATTTTTGGCTAGATTGGATTACTTGAACGCTTTTTTGTATCTATTTTTGTCTCAAATTTTGTCACAATATAGAAAATTGATCTAACTTTTCATTGGCATTGGATTCGTGTCATTATGAGCTCTGAATCATAAGTTACGGCCGATTTAGTGCGGATATGTCAAGTTTATTGGTCAGTTAAAGTGGTCATTTTAAACTGATCATTGGTGCTCATTGAGTAAAGGCTTACAAATAAAGCATAATGCATGACATCACATAGTTTTGGTTATATTGAATTGCTTGAATGATTTGTTATACATATTTCTGTCTCAAACTTTGTCACAATACAGAAAATTGAGCTAGATTAAGGCAGGAACTGGATTCGTGTCATTATGAGCTCTAAATCAAAAGTTACGGACAATTTAGTGCAGACAAGTCAACTTGATCGCCTAGTTAAAGTGATCATTCTAAACTGATCATTTGTGCTCATTGATTAAAGGCTTAAAAATGAAGCATAATGCATGACTTCATGCAGTTTTGGCTAGATTGGATTAGTTGAATGCATTTTTTATCTATTTATGTCTTAAATTCTGTCACAATATAGAAAATTGAGCTAACTTAACGAAGGCATTGGATTCGTGTCATTGTAAGCTCTAAATCATAAGTTACGGACGATTTACTGTGGACATGTCAAGTTGATCGGCCAATTAAAGTGATCATTATTAACTGATCATTGGGGGTCATTGAGTAAAGGCCTATAAATGAGGCATAATGCATGGTATCACACAGTTTTGGTTATATTCGATTACTTGATTGCTTTTTTATATCTATTTTTGTCACAATATTGAAAATTGAGATAGCTTAACGTAGGCATTTTATTCTTGTCATTCGGAGCTTTAAATCAAAAGTTAGTGATGATTTAGTGTAGATATGTCAAGTTGATGATGGGCCCGTTAAAGTGATCATTCTAAACTGATCATTGGTGCTCATTGAATAAAGGTTTACAAATGAAGCATAATGCATGGCATCATGCAGTTTTGGCTAGATTGGATTACTTGAATGCTTTTTCGTATCTATTTCGATCTCAAATTTTGTCAATATATAGAAAATTGATCTAACTTTTCATTGGCATTGGATTCGTGTCATTATGAGCTCTGAATCATAAATTACGGCCGATTTAGTGCAGATATGTCAAGTTGATTGGTCAGTTAAAGTGGTCATTCTAAACTGATCATTGGTGCTCATTGAGTAAAGGCTTATAAATAAAGCATAATGCATGACATCACACAGTTTTGGTTAGATTGGATTACTTGAATGATTTGTTATACATATTTCTGTCTCAAACTTTGTCACAATACAAAAAATTGAGCTAGATTAAGGTAGGAATTGGATTCGTGTCATTATGAGCTCTAAATCAAAAGTTACGGACAATTTACTGCAGACAAGTCAACTTGATCGCCTAGTTAAAGTGATCATTCTAAACTGATCATTTGTGCTCATTGATTGAGTAAAGGCTTATAAATAAAGCTTAATGCATGACATCACACAGTTTTGGTTATATTCAATTACTTGAACGCTTTATGATATCTATTTTTTCACAATACTGAAAATTGAGATAGCTTAACATAGGCATTTTATTCTTGTCATTCGGAGTTCTAAATCAAAAGTTAGTGATTATTTAGTGTAGATATGTCAAGTTGATCGGCCAGTTAAAGTGATCATTCTAAACTGATCATTGGTGCTCATTGAATAAACGCTTACAAATGAAGCATAATGCATGGCATCAAGCAGTTTTGGCTAGATTGGATTACTTAAACGCTTTTTTGTATCTATTTCTGTCTAAAATTTTGTCACAATATAGAAAATTGATCTAACTTTTCATTGGCATTGGATTCGTGTCAATATGATCTCTGAATCATATGTTACGGCCGATTTAGTGCGGATATGTCAAGTTGATTGGTCAGTTAAAGTGGTTATTTAAAACTGATCATTGGTGCTCATTGAGTAAAGGCTTATAAATAAAGCATAATGCATGATATCACACAGTTTTGGTTCGATTGGATTACGTGAATGATTTGATGTACATATTTCTGTCTCAAACTTTGTCACAATACAGAAAATTGAGCTAGATTAAGGTAGGAACTGGATTCGTGTCATTATGAGCTCTAAATCAAAAGTTACGGACAATTTCGTGCAGACAAGTCAACTTGATCGCCTAGTTAAAGTGATCCTTCTAAACTGATCATTTTTGCACGATGATTAAAGGCTTAAAAATGAAGCATAATGCATGGCTTCGTGCAATTTTGGCTAGATTGAATTAGTTGAATGCATTTTTGTATCTATTTATGTCTTCAATTTTGTCCAATATAGAAAATTGAGCTAACTTAACGAGGGCATTGGATTCGTGTCATTGTGAGCTCTAAATCATAAGTTACGGACGATTTACTCCGTACATGTCAAGTTGATCGGCCAGTTAAAGTGATCATTATTAACTGATCATTGGGGCTCATTGAGTAAAGGCTTATAAATGAGGCATAATGCATGGCATCACACAGTTTTGGTTATATTCGATTACTTGAACACTTTTTTATATCTATTTTTGTCACAATATTGAAAATTGAGATAGCTTAACATAGGCATTTTATTCTTGTCATTCGGAGTTCTAAATCAAAAGTTAGTGATTATTTAGTGTAGATATGTCAAGTTGATCGGCCAGTTAAAGTGATCATTCTAAACTGATCATTGGTGCTCATTGAATAAACGCTTACAAATGAAGCATAATGCATGGCATCAAGCAGTTTTGGCTAGATTGGATTACTTGAACGCTTTTTTGTATCTATTTTTGTCTCAAATTTTGTCACAATATAGAAAATTGATCTAACTTTTCATTGGCATTGGATTCCTGTCCTTATGAGCTCTGAATCATAAGTAACGGTCTATTTAGTGCGGATATGTCAAGTTGATTGGTCAGTTAAAGTGGTCGTTTTAAACTGATCATTGGTGCTCATTGAGTAAAGGCTTATAAATAAAGCATAATGCATGACATCAAACAGTTTTGGTTAGATTGGATTACTTGAATGATTTGTTATACATATTTCTGTTTCAAACTTTGTCACAATACAGAAAACTGAGCTAGATTAAGGTAGGAACTGGATTCGTGTCATTATGAGCTCTAAATCAAAAGTTACGGACAATTTAGTGCAGAAAAGTCAACTTGATCGCCTCGGTAAAGTGATCATTCTAAACTGATCATTTTTGCACAATGATTAAAGGCTTAAAAATGATGCATAATGCATGGCTTCATGCAAATTTGGCTAGATTGGATTAGTTGAATGCATTTTTTTATGTCTTCAATTTTGTCACAATATAGAAAATTGAGCTAACTTAACGTGGGCATTGGATTCGTGTCATTATGAGCTCTAAATCATAAGTTACGGACGATTTACTGCGGACATGTCAAGTTTATCGACCATTTAAAGTGATCATTATTAACTGATCATCGGGGCTCATTGAGTAAAGGCTTATAAATGAGGCATAATGCATGGCATCACACAATTTTGGTTTTATTCAATTACTTGAACGCTTTTTTATATCTATTTCTGTCACAATATTGAAAATTGAGCTAGCTTAACATAGGCATTTTATTCTTGTCATTCGGAGTTCTAAATCAAAAGTTAGTGATTATTTAGTGTAGATATGTCAAGTTGATCGGCCAGTTAAAGTGATCATTCTAAACTGATCATTGGTGCTCATTGAATAAACGCTTACAAATGAAGCATAATGCATGGCATCAAGCAGTTTTGGCTAGATTGGATTACTTGAACGCTTTTTTGTATCTATTTTTGTCTCAAATTTTGTCACAATATAGAAAATTGATCTAAATTTTCATTGGCATTGGATTCCTGTCATTATGAGCTCTGAATCATAAGTTACGGTCGATTTAGTGCAGATATGTCAAGTTGATTGGTCAGTTAAAGTGGTCATTTTAAAGTGATCATTGGTGCTCATTGAGTAAAGGCTTATAAATAAGGCATAATGCATGACATCAAACAGTTTTGGTTAGATTGGATTACTTGAATGATTTGTTATACATATTTCTGTCTCAAACTTTGTCATAGTACAGAAAATTGAGCTAGATTACGGTAGGAATTCGATTCGTGTCATTATGAGCTCTAAATCAAAAGTTACGGACAATTTAGTGCACACAAGTCAACTTGATCGCCTAGTTAAAGTGATCATTCTAAACTGATCATTTGTGCTCATTGATTAAAGGCTTAAAAATGAAGCATAATGCATGGCTTCATGCAGTTTCGGCTAGATTGGATTAGTTGAATGCATTTTTGTATCTATTTATGTCTTAAATTTTGTCACAATATAGAAAATTGAGCTAACTTAACGAGGGCATTGGATTCGTGTAATTGTGAGCTCTAAATCATA
Source organism: Pugionium dolabratum (assembly GCA_018901945.1). Taxonomy (NCBI): domain Eukaryota; kingdom Viridiplantae; phylum Streptophyta; class Magnoliopsida; order Brassicales; family Brassicaceae; genus Pugionium; species Pugionium dolabratum. Next base: position 370,130 of record JAEVFF010000184.1, read on the forward strand.
AGTTACGGACCATTGACAGCGTACATGTCAAGTTGATCGGCCAGTTAAAGTGCTCATTATTAACTGATCATTGGAGCTCATTGAGTAAAGGCTTATAAATGAGGCATAATGCATGGCATCACACAGTTTTGGTTATATTCGATTATTTGAACGCTTTTTTATATCTATTTTTGTCACAATACTGAAAATTGAGATAGCTTAACGTAGGCATTTTATTCTTGTCATTCGGAACTCTAAATCAAAAGTTAGTGATGATTTAGTGTAGATATGTCAAGTTGATTGGCCAGTTAAAGTGATCATTCTAAACTGATGATTGGTGCTCATTGAATAAAGGCTTACAAATGAAGCATAATGCATGGCATCAAGCAGTTTTGGCTAGATTGGATTACTTGAATGCTTTTTTGCATCTATTTCTGTCTCAAATTTTGTCACAATATTGAAAATTGATCTAACTTTTCATGGGCATTGGATTCGTGTCATTATGAGCTCTGAATCATAAGTTACGGCCGATTTAGTGTGAATATGTCAAGTTGATTGGTCACTTAAAGTGGTCATTTTAAACTGATCATTGGTGCTCATTGAGTAAAGGCTTTTAAATGAACCATAATGCATGACATCACACAGTTTTGGTTAGATTGGATTACTTGAATGTTTGTTATACATATTTCTGTCTCAAACTTTGTCACAATATAGAAAATGGAGCTAGATTAAGGTAGGAATTTGATTCGTGTCATTATGAGCTCTAAATCAAAAGTTATGGACAATTTAGTGCAGACAAGTCATCTTGATCGCCTAGTTAAAGTGATCATTCTAAACTGATCATTTGTGCTCATTGATTAAAGGCTTAAAAATGAAGCATAATGCATGGCTTCATGCAGTTTNATCAAGCAGTTTTGGCTAGATTGGATTACTTGAACGCTTTTTTGTATCTATTTCTGTCTCAAATTTTGTCACAATATAGAAAATTGATCTAACTTTTCATTGGCATTGGATTCGTGTCATTATGAGGTCTAAATCATAAGTTACGGCCGATTTAGTGCGGATATGTCAAGTTGATTGGTCACTTAAATTGGTCATTTTAAACTGATCATTGGTGCTCATTGAGTAAAGGCTTATAAATGAAGCATAATGCATGACATCACACAGTTTTGGTTAGATTGGATTACTTGAATGATTTGTTATACATATTTTTGTCTCAAAGTTTGTCACAATACAGAAAATTGAGCTAGATTAAGGTAGGAATTGTATTCGTGTCAATATGAGCTCTAAATCAAATGTTACGGACAATTTAGTGCAGACAAGTCAACTTGATCGCCTAGTTAAAGTGATCATTCTAAACTGATCATTTGTGCTCATTGATTAAAGGCTTAAAACTGAAGCAAAATGCATGGCTTCATGCAGTTTTGGCTAGATTGGATTAGTTGAATGATTTTTTGTATCTATTTATGTCTTAAATTTTGTCACAGTATAGAAAATTGAGTTAACTTAAAGTGGGCATTGGATTCGTGTCATTATGAGCTTTGAATCATAAGTTACGGACGAGCTACTACGTACATGTCAAGTTGATCGGCCAGTTAAAGTGATCATTATTAACTGATCACTGGGGCTCATTGAGTAAAGGCTTATAAATGAGCCATAATGCATGGCATCACATAGTGTTGGTTATATTCGATTACTTGAACGCTTTTTTATATCTATTTTTGTCACAATATTGAAAATTGAGATAGCTTAACGTAGGCATTTTATTCTTGTCATTCGGAGCTCTAAATCAAAAGTTAGTGATGATTTAGTGTAGATATGTCAAGTTGATGGGCTAGTTAAAGTGATCATTCTAAACTGATCATTGGTGTTCATTGAATAAAGGCTTACAAATGAAGCATAATGCATGGGATCATGCAGTTTGGCTAGATTGGATTACTTGAACGCTTTTTTGTATTTATTCTGTCTCAAATTTTGTCACAATATTGAAAATTGATCTAACTTTTCATGGGCATTGGATTGGTGTCATTATGGCTCTGAATCATAAGTTACAGCCGATTTAGTGTGGATACGTCAAGTTGATTGGTCAGTTAAAGTGGTCATTTTAAACTGATCATTGGTGCTCATTGAGTAAAGGCTTATAAATGAAGCATAATGCATGACATCACATAGTTTTGGTTAGATTGAATTACTTGAATGATTTGTTATACATATTTCTGTCTCAAACTTTGTCAGAATACAGAAAATTGGGCTAGATTAAGGTAGGAATTGGATTCGTGTCATTATGAGCTCTAAATCAAAAGTTACGGACAATTTAGTGCAGACAAGTCAACTTGATCGCCTAGTTAAAGTGATAATTCTAAACTGATCATTTGTGCTCATTGATTAACGGCTTAAAAATGAAGGATAATACATGGCTTCATGCAGTTTTGGCTAGATTGGATTAGGTGAATGCTTTTTTGTATCTATTTATGTCTTAAATTTTTTCACAATATAGAAAATTGAGCTAACTTAACGTGGGCATTGGATTCGTGTTATTGTGAGCTCTAAATCATAAGTTACGGACGATTTACTGCGTACATGTCAAGTTGATCGGCCAGTTAAAGTGATCATTATTAACTTATCATTGGGGCTCATTGAGTAAAGGCTTATAAATGAGGCATAATGCATGGCATCACACAGTTTTGGTTATATTCGATTACTTGAACGCTTTTTTATATCTATTTTTGTCACAGTACTGAAAATTGAGATAGCTTAACGTAGGCATTTTATTCTTGTCATTCGGAACTCTAAATCAAAAGTTAGTGATGATTTAGTGTAGATATGTCAAGTTGATCGGCCAGTTAAAGGGATAATTCTAAACTGATCATTGGTGCTCATTGAATAAAGGCTTACAAATGAAGCATAATGCATGGCATCAAGCAGTTTTGGCTAGATTGGATTACTTGAACGCTTTTTTGTATCTATTCTGTCTCAAATTTTGTCACAATATTGAAAATTGATCTAACTTTTCATGGGCATTGGATTCGTGTCATTATGAGCTTTGAATCATAAGTTACAGCCGATTTAGTGCGGATATGTCAAGTTGATTGGTCAGTTAAAGTGGTCATTTTAAACTGATCATTGGTGCTCATTGAGTAAAGCCTTATAAATGAAGCATAATTTATGACATCACACAGTTTTGGTTAGATTGGATTACTTGAATGATTTGTTATACATATTTCTGTCTCTAACTTTGTCACAATATAAAAAATTGAGCTAGATTAAGGTAGGAATTGGATTAATGTCATTATGAGCTCTAAATCAAAAGTTACGGACAATTTAGTGCAGACAAGTCAACTTGATCGCCTAGTTAAAGTGATCATTCTAAACTGATCATTTGTGCTCATTGATTAAAGGCTTAAAAATGAAGAATAATGCATGGCTTCATGCAGTTTTTGCTAGATTGGATTAGTTGAATGCTTTTTGTATCTATTTATGTCTTAAATTTTGTCACAATATAGAAAATAGAGCTAACTTAACGTGGGCATTGGATTCGTGTAATTGTGAGCTCTAAATCATAAGTTACGGATGATTTATTGCGTACATGTCAAGTTGATCGGGCAGTTAAAGTGATCATTATTAACTGATCATTAGGGCTCATTCAGAAAAGGCTTATAAATGAGGCATAATGCATGACATTACACAGTTTTGGTTATATTCGATTACTTGAACGCTTTTTTATATCTATTTTTGTCACAATAATGAAAATTGAGATAACTTAACGTAGGCATTTTATTCTTGTCATTCGGATCTCTAAATCAAAAGTTCGTGATGATTTAGTGTAGATATGTCAAGTTGATGGGCCAGTTAAAGTGATCATTCTAAACTGATCATTGGTGCTCGTTGAATAAAGGCTTACAAATGAAGCATAATGCATGGCATCAAGCAGTTTTGGCTAGATTGGATTACTTGAACGCTTTTTTCTATCTATTTCTGTCTCAAATTTGGTCACAATATTGAAAATTGATCTAACTTTTCATGGGCATTGGATTCGTGTCATAATGAGCTCTGAATCATAAGTTACGGCCGATTTAGTGCTGATATGTCAAGTTGATTGGTCAGTTAAAGTGGTCATTTTAAACTGATCATTGGTGCTCATTGAGTAAAGGCTTATAAATGAAGCATAATGCATGACATCACAAAGTTTTGGTTAGATTGGATTACTTGAATGATTTGTTGTACATATTTCTGTCTCAAACTTTGTCACAATATAGAAAATGGAGCTAGATTAAGGTAGGAATTTGATTCGTGTCATTATGAGCTCTAAATCAAAAGTTACGGACTATTTAGTGCAGACAAGTCAACTTGATCGCTAGTTAAAGTGATCATTCTAAACTGATCATTTGTGCTCATTGATTAAAGGCTTAAAAATGAAGCATAATGCATGGCTTCATGCAGTTTTGGCTAGATTGGATTAGTTGAATGCTTTTTTGTATCTATTTATGTCTAAACTTTTGTCACAATATAGAAAATTGAGCTAACTTAACGAGGGCATTGGATTCGTGTCATTGTGAGCTCCATAAGTTACGGACCATTTACTGCGTACATGTCAAGTTGATCGGCCAGTTAAAGTGATCATTATTAACTGATCATTGGGGCTCATTGAGTAAAGGCTTATAAATGAGGCATAACGCATGGCATTACACAGTTTTGGTTATATTCGATTACTTGAACGCTTTTTTATATCTATTTTTGTCACAATATTGAAAATTGAGATAGCTTAACGTAGGCATTTTTTTCTTGTCATTCGGAACTCTAAATCAAAAGTTAGTGATGATTTAGTGTAGATATGTCAGGTTGATCGGCCAGTTAAAGTGATCATTCTAAACTGATCATTGGTGCTCATTGAATAAAGACTTACAAATGAAGCATAATGCATGGCATCATGCAGTTTTGGCTAGATTGGATTACTTGAATGCTTTTTTGTATCTATTTCTGTCTCAAATTTTGTCACAATATTGAAAATTGATCTAACATTTCATTGGCATTGGATTCGTGCCATTATGAGCTCTGAATCATAAGTTACGGCCGATTTAGTGTGGATATGTCAAGTTGATTGGTCAGTTAAAGTGGTCATTTTAAACTGATCATTGGTGCTCATTGAGTAAAGGCTTATAAATGAAGCATAATGCATGACATCACACAGTTTTGGTTAGATTGGATTACTTTAATGATTTGTTATACATATTTCTGTCTCAAACTTTGTCACAATATAGAAAATTGAGCTAGATTAAGGTAGGAATTGGATTCGTGTCATTATGAGCTCTAAATCAAAAGTTACGGACAATTTAGTGCAGACAAGTCAACTTGATCGCCTAGTTAAAGTGATCAATCTAAACAGATCATTTGTGCTCATTGATTAAAGGCTTAAAAATGAAGCATAATGCATGGCTTCATGCAGTTTTGGCTAGATTGGATTAGTTGACTGCTTTTTTGTATCTATTTATGTCTTAAATTTTGTCACAATATAGAAAATTGAGCTAACTTAACGTGGGCATTGGATTTGTGTTATTGTGAGCTCTAAATCATAAGTTACGGACGATTTACTGCGTACATGTCAAGTTGATCGGCCAGTTAAAGTGATCATTATTAACTGATCATTAGGGCTCATTCAGTAAAGGCTTATAAATAAGGCATAATGCATGGCATCACATAGTGTTGGTTATATTCGATTACTTGAACGCTTTTTTATATCTATTTTTGTCACAATATTGAAAATTGAGATAGCTTAACATAGGTATTTTATTCTTGTCATTCGGAGCTCTAAATCAAAAGTTAGTGATGATTTAGTGTAGATATGTCAAGTTGATGGGCTAGTTAAAGTGATCATTCTAAACTGATCATTGGTGTTCATTGAATAAAGGCTTACAAATGAAGCATAATGCATGGGATCATGCAGTTTGGCTAGATTGGATTACTTGAACGCTTTTTTGTATTTATTCTGTCTCAAATTTTGTCACAATATTGAAAATTGATCTAACTTTTCATGGGCATTGGATTGGTGTCATTATGGCTCTGAATCATAAGTTACAGCCGATTTAGTGTGGATACGTCAAGTTGATTGGTCAGTTAAAGTGGTCATTTTAAACTGATCATTGGTGCTCATTGAGTAAAGGCTTATAAATGAAGCATAATGCATGACATCACACAGTTTTGGTTAGATTGGATTACTTGAATTCTTTGTTTTACATATTTCTGTCTCAAACTTTGTCACAATATAGAAAATTGAGCTAGATTAAGGTAGGAATTATTCGTGTCATTCTGAGCTCTAAATCAAAAGTTACGGACAATTTAGTGCAGACAAGTCAACTTGATCGTCTAGTTAAAGGGATCATTCTAAACTGATCATTTGTGCTCATTGATTAAAGGCTTACAAATGAAGCATAATGCATGGCTTCATGCAGTTTTGGCTAGATTGGATTAGTTGAATGCATTTTGGTATCTATTTATGTGTTATTTTTGTCACAATATAGAAAATTGAGCTAACTTAACGAGGGCATTGAATTCGTGTCATTGTGAGCTCTAAATCATAAGTTACGGACAATTTACTGCGTACATGTCAAGTTGATCGGCCTGTTAAAGTGATCATTATTAACTGATCATTGAGGCTCATTGAGTAAAGGCTTATAAATGAGGCATAATGCATGGCATCTCACAGTTTTGGTTATAGTTAATTACTTGAACGCTTTTTATATCTATTTTTGTCACAATATTGAAAATTGAGATAGCGTAACGTAGGCATTTTATTCTTGTCATTCGAAGCTCTAAATCAAAAGTTGGTGATGATTTGGTGTAGATATGTCAAGGTTATCAGCCAGTTAAAGTGATCATTCTGAACTGATTATTGGTGGTCATTGAATAAAGGCTTACAAATGAAGCATAATGCATGGCATCAAGCAGTTTTGGCTAGATTGGATTACTTGAACGCTTTTTTGTATCTATTTCTGTCTGAAATTTTGTCACAATATAGAAAATTGATCTAACTTTTCATTGGCATTGGATTCGTGTCATTATGAGCTCTGAATCATAAGTTACGGCCGATTTAGTGCTGATCTGTCAAGTTGATTGGTCAGTTAAAGTGGTCATTTTAAACTGATCATTGGTGCTCATTGAGTAAAGGCTTATAAATGAAGCATAATGCATGACATCACACAGTTTTGGTTAGATTGGATTACTTTAATGATTTGTTGTACATATTTCTGTCTCAAACTTTGTCACAATATAGAAAATGAAGCTAGATTAAGGTAGGAATTTGATTCGTGTCATTATGAGCTCTAAATCAAAAGTTACGGACAATTTAGTGCAGACAAGTCAACTTGATCGCCTAGTTAAAGTGATCATTCTAAACTGATCATTTGTGCTCATTGATAAAAGGCTTAAAAATGAAGCATAATGCATGGCTTCATGCAGTTTTGGCTAGATTGGATTAGTTGAATGCTTTTTTGTATCTATTTATGTCTTAAATTTTATCAAAATATAAAAAATTGAACTAACTTAACGTGGGCATTGGATTCGTGTCATTGTGAGCTCAAAATCATAAGTTACGGACGATTTACTGCGTACATGTCAAGTTGATTGGCCAGTTAAAGTGATCGTTATTAACTGATCATTAGGGCTCATTGTGTAAAGGCTTATAAATGAGGCATAAAGCATGGCATCACACAGTTTTGGTTACATTCGATTACTTGAACGGTTTTTTATATGTATTTTTGTTACAATATTGCAAATTGAGATAGCTTAACGTAGGCATTTTATTCTTGTCATTCGGAGCTCTAAATCAAAAGTTAGTGATGATTTAGTGTAGATATGTCAATTTGATGCGCCCGTTAAAGTGATCATTCTAAACTGATCATTGGTGCTCATTGAATAAAGGCTTACAAATGAAGCATAATGCATGGCATCATGCAGTTTTGGCTAGATTGGATTACTTGAACGCTTTTTGTATCTATATCTGTCTCAAATTTTGTCACAACATAGAAAATTGATCTAATTTTTCATGGGCATTGGATTCGTATCATTATGAGCTCTGAATCATAAGTTACGGCCGATTTAGTGCGGATATGTCAAGTTGATTGGTCAGTTAAAGTGATCATTTTAAAATGATCATTGGTGCTCATTGAGTAAAGTCTTATATATGAAGCATAATGCATGACATCACACAGTTTTGGTTAGATTGGATTACTTGAATGATTTGTTATACATATTTCTGTCTCAAACTTTGTCACAATATAGAAAATTGAGCTAGATTAAGGTAGGACTTGGATTCGTGTCATTCTGAGCTCTAAATCAAAAGTTACGGACAATTTAGTGCAGACAAGTCAACTTGATCGTCTAGTTAAAGTGATCATTCTAAACTGATCATTTGTGCTCATTGATTAAAGGCTTACAAATGAAGCATAATTCATGGCTTCATGCAGTTTTCGCTATATTGGATTAGTTGAACGCTTTTTTGTATCTATTTATGTCTTACATTTTGTCACAATATAGAAAATTGAGCTAACTTAACGTGGGCATTGGATTCGAGTCATTATGAGCTCTAAATCATAAGTTCTGGACGATTTACTGCAGACAGGTCAAGTTGATCGGCCAGTTAAAGTGATCATTATTAACTGATCATTTGGGCTTATTGAGTAAAGGCTTATAAATGATGCATAATGCATGGCATCACACAGTTTTGGTTATATTCGATTACTTGAACGCTTTTTTATATCTATTTCGGTCACAATATTGAAAATTGAGGTAGCTTAACGTAGGCATTTTATTCGTGTCATTCGCAGCTCTAAATCAAAAGTTAGTGATGATTTAGTGTAGATATGTCAAGTTGATCGGCCAGTTAAAGTGATCATTCTAAACTGATCATGGTGCTCGTTGAATAAAGGCTTACAAATGAAGCATAATGAATGGCATCAAGCACTTTTGGCTAGATTGGATTACTTGAACGCTTTTTTGTATCTATTTCTGTCTCAAATTGTGTCAAAATATTGAAAATTGATCCAACTTTTCATGGGCATTGGATTCGTGTCATTATGAGCTCTGAATCATAAGTTACGGCCGATTAAGTGCAGATATGTCAAGTTGATTGGTCAGTTAAAGTGGTCATTTTAAACTGATCATTGGTGCTCATCGAGTAAAGCCTTATAAATAAAGCATAATGCATGACATCACACAGTTTTGGTTAGATTGGATTACTTGAATGATTTGTTATACATATTTCTGCCTCAAACTTTGTCACAATACAGAAAATTGTGCTAGATTAAGGTAGGAATTGGATTCGTGTCATTATGAAGTCTAAATCAAAAGTTACGGACAATTTAGTGCAGACAAGTAAACTTGATCGCCTAGTTGAAGTGATCATTCTAAACTGATCATTTGTGCTCATTGATTAAAGGCTTAAAAANAACGCTTTTTTGTATCTATTTCTGTCTCAAATTTTGTCACAATATAGAAAATTGATATAACTTTTCATTGGCATTGGATTCATGTCATTATGAGCTCTGAATCATAAATTACGGCCGATTTAGTGCAGATATGTCAAGTTGATTGGTCAGTTAAAGTGGTCATTCTAAACTGATCATTGGTGCTCATTGAGTAAAGGCTTATAAATAAAGCATAATGCATGACATCACACAGTTTTGGTTAGATTGGATTACTTGAATTATTTGTTATACATATTTCTGTCTCAAACTTTGTCACAAGGTAGGAATTGGATTCGTGTCATTATGAAATTCGTGTCATTATGAATCTAAATCAAAAGTTACGGACAATTTAGTGCAGACAAGTCAACTTGATTGCCTAGTTGAAGTGATCATTCTAAACTAATCATTTGTGCTCATTGATTAAAGGCTTAAAAATGAAGCATAATGCATGGCTTCATGCAGTTTTGGCTAGATTGGATTAGTTGAATGCATTTTTGTATCTATTTATGTCTTAAATTTTGTCACAATATAGAATATTGAGCTAACTTAACGAGGGAATTGGATTCGTGTCATTGTGAGCTCTAAATCATAAGTTACGGACGATTTATTGCGTACATGTCAAGTTGATCGGCCTATTAAAGTGATCATTATTAACTGATCATTGAGGCTCATTGAGTAAAGGCTTATAAATGATGCATAATGCATGGCATCACACGGTTTTGGTTATATTCGATTACTTGAACGCTTTTTATATCTATTTCTGTCACAATATTGAAAATTGAGAAAGCTTAACGTAGGCATTTTATTCTTGTCATTCGGAGCTCTAAATCAAAAGTTAGTGATGTTTTAGTGTAGATATGTCAAGTTGATCGGCCAGTTGAAGTGATCATTCTGAACTGATCTTTGGTGCTCATTGAATAAAGGCTTACAAATGAAGCATAATGCATGGCATCAAGCAGTTTTGGCTAGATTGGCTTACTTGAACGCTTTTTGTATCTATTTCTGTATCAAATTTGGTCACAATATTGAAAATTGATCTAACTTTTCATGGGCATTGGATTCGTGTCATAATGAGCTCTGAATCATAAGTTACGGCCGATTTAGTGCAGATATGTCAAGTTGATTGGTCAGTTAAAGTGGTCATTTTAAACTGATCATTGGTGCTCATTGAGTAAAGGCTTATAAATGAAGCATAATGCATGACATCACACAGTTTTGGTTAGATTGGATTACTTGAATGATTTGTGGTACATATTTCTGTCTCAAACTTTGTCACAATATAGAAAATGGAGCTAGATTAAGGTAGGACTTTGATTCGTGTCATTATGAGCTCTAAATCAAAAGTTACGGACAATTTAGTGCAGACAAGTCAACTTGATCGCCTAGTTAAAGTGATCATTGTAAACTGATCATTTGTGCTCATTGATTAAAGGCTTAAAAATGAAGCATAATGCATGGATTCATGCAGTTTTGGCTAGATTGGATTAGTTGAATGCTTTTTTGTATCTATTTATGTCTTAACTTTTGTCACAATATAGAAAATTGAGCTAACTTAACGAGGGCATTGGATTCGTGTCATTGTGAGCTCTAAATCATAAGTTACAGACGATTTACTGTGTACATGTCAAGTTGATCGGCCAGTTAAAGTGATCATTATTAACTGATCATTGGGGCTCATTAAGTAAAGGCTTATAAATGAGGCATAGTGCATGGCATCACACAGTTTTGGTTATATTCGATTACTTGAACGCTTTTTTATATCTATTTTTCTCACAATATTGAAAATTGAGTTAGCTTAACATAGGCATTTTATTCTTGTCATTCGGAGCTCTAAATCAAAAGTTAGTGATGGTTTAGTGTAGATATGTCAAGTTGATCGGCCAGTTAAAGTGATCATTCTAAACTGATCATTGGTGCTCATTGAATAAAGGCTTACAAATGAGACATAATGCATGGCATCAAGCACTTTTGGCTAGATTGGTTTACTTGAACGCTTTTTTGTATCTAATTCTGTCAAAATATTGAAAATTGATCTAACTTTTCATGGGCATTGGATTCGTGTCATTATGAGCTCTGAATCACAAGTTACGGCCGATTAAGTGCAGATATGTCAAGTTGATTGGTCAGTTAAAGTCGTCATTTTAAACTGATCATTGGTGCTCATTGAGTAAAGGCTTATAAATAAAGCATAATGCATGACATCACACAGTTTTTGTTAGATTGGATTACTTGAATGATTTGTTATACATATTTATGTCTCAAACTTTGTCACAATACAGAAAATTGTGCTAGATTAAGGTAGGAATTGGATTCGTGTCATTATGAAGTCTAAATCAAAAGTTAAAGTGATCATTGTAAACTGATCATTTGTGCTCATTGATTAAAGGCTTAAAAATGAAGCATAATGCATGGCTTCATGCAGGTTTGGCTAGATTGGATTAGTTGAATGCTTTTTTGTATCTATTTATGTCTTAACTTTTGTCACAATATAGAAAATTGAGCTAACTTAACGAGGGCATTGGATTCGTGTCATTGTGAGCTCTAAATCATAAGTTACGGACGATTTACAGCGTACATGTCAAGTTGATCGGCTAGTTAAAGTGATCATTATTAGCTGATCATTGGGGCTCATTGATTAAAGGCTTATAAATGAGGCATAATGCATGGCATCACACAGTTTTGGTTATATTCGATTACTTGAACGCGTTTTTATATCTATTTTTGTCACAATAATGAAAATTGAGATAGCTTAACATAGGCATTTTATTCTTGTCATTCGGAGCTCTAAATCAAAAGTTAGTGATGATTTAGTGTAGATATGTCAAGTTGATCGGCCAGTTAAAGTGATCATTCTAAACTGATCATTGGTGCTGATTGAATAAAGGCTCACAAATGAAGCATAATGCATGGCATCAAGCACTTTTGGCTAGATTGGATTACTTGAACGCTTTTTTGTATATAATTCTGTCTCAAATTTTGTCAAAATATTGAAAATTGATCTAACTTTTCATGGGCATTGGATTCGTGTCATATGAGCTCTGAATCACAAGTTACGGCCGATTAAGTGCAGATATGTCAAGTTGATTGGTCAGTTAAAGTGGTCATTTTAAACTGATCATTGGTGCTCATTGAGTAAAGGCTAATAAATAAAGCATAATGCATGACATCACACAATTTTTGTTAGATTGGATTACTTGAATGATTTGTTATATATATTTCTGTCTCAAACTTTGTCACAATACAGAAAATTGTGCTAGATTAAGGTAGGAATTGGATTCGTGTCATTATGAAGTCTAAATCAAAAGTTACAGACAATTTAGTGCAGACAACTCAACTTGATCGCCTAGTTGAAGTGATCTTTCTAAACTGATCATTTGTGCTCATTGATTAAAGGCTTAAAAATGAAGCATAATGCATGGCTTCATGCAGTTTTGGCTAGATTGGATTAGTTGAATGCATTTTTGTATCTATTTATGTCTTATTTTTGTCACAATATAGAAAATTGATCTAACTTAACGAGGGCATTGGATTCGTGTCATTGTGAGCTATAAATCATAAGTTATAGACGATTTACTGCGTACATGTCAAGTTGATCGGCTAGTTAAAGTGATCATTATTAACTGATCATTGGGGCTCATTGAGTAAACACTTATAAATGAGGCATAATGCATGGCATCACACAGTTTTGGTTATATTCGATTACTTGAATGCTTTTTATATCTATTTTTGTCACAATATTGAAAATTCAGATAGCTGAACGTAGGCATTTTATTCTTCTCATTCAGAGCTCTAAATCAAAAGTTGGTGATGATTTAGTGTAGATATGTCAAGTTGATCGGCCAGTTAAAGTGATCATTCTGAACTGATCATTGGTGCTCATTGAATAAAGGCTTACAAATGAAGCATAATGCATGGCATCAAGCAGTTTTGGCTAGATTGGATTACTTGAACGCTTTTTTGTATCAATTTCTGTCTCAAATTTTGTCACAATATTGAAAATTGATCTAACTTTTCATGGGCATTGGATTCATGTCATTATGAGCTCTGAAATATAAGTTACGGCCGATTTAGTGCGGATATGTCAAGTTGATTGGTCAGTTAAAGTGGTCATTTTAAAGTGATCATTGGTGCTGATTGAGTAAAGGCTTATAAATAAAGCATAATGAATGACATCACTCAGTTTTGGTTAGATTGGATTACTTGAATGATTTGTTTTACATATTTCTTTCTCAAACTTTGTCACAATATAGAAAATTGAGCTAGATTAAGGTAGGAATTGGATTCGTGTCATTATGAGCTCTAAATCAAAAGTTACGGACAATTCAGTGCAGACAAGTCAACTTGATCGCTTAGTTAAAGTGATCATTCTAAACTGATCATTTGTGCTCATTGATTAAAGGCTTAAAAATGAGGCATAATGCATGGCTTCATGCAGTTTTGGCTAGCTTGGATTAGTTGAATGCTTTTTTGTATCTATTTATGTCTTAACTTTTGTAACAATATAGAAAATTGAGCTAACTTAACGAGGGCATTGGATTCGTGTCATTGTGAGCTCTAAATCATAAGTTACGGATGATTTACTGCGTACATGTCAAGTTGGTCGGCCAGTTAAAGTGATCATTATTAACTGATCATTGGGGCTCATTGAGTAAAGGCTTATAAATGAGGCATAATGCATGGCATCACACAGTTTTGGTTATATTCGATTACTTGAACGCTTTTTATATCTATTTTTGTCACAATACTGCAAATTGAGATAGCTTACCGTAGGCATTTTATTCTTGTCATTCGGAGTTCTAAATCAAAAGTAAGTGATGATTTAGTGTAGATATGTCAAGTTGATGGGCCAGTTAAAGTGATCATTCTAAACTGATCATTGGTGCTCATTGAATAAACGCTTACAAATGAAGCATAATGCATGACATCAAGCAGTTTTGGCTAGATTTGATTACTTGAACGCTTTTTTGTATCTATTTCTGTCTCAAATTTTGTCACAATATAGAAAATTGATCTAACTTTTCATTGGCATTGGATTCATGTCATTATGAGCTCTGAATCATAAGTTACGGCCGATTTAGTGCGGATATGTCAAGTTGATTGGTCTGTTAAAGTGGTCATTTTAAAGTGATCATTGGTGCTCATTGAGTAAAGGCTTATAAATAAAGCATAATGCATGACATCACACAGTTTTGGTTAGATTGGATTACTTGAATGATTTGGTATACATATTTATGTCTCAAACTTTGTCACAATACAGAAAATTGAGCTAGATTAAGGTAGGAATTGGATTCGTGTCATTATGAGCTATAAATCAAAAGTTATGGACAATTTAGTGCAGACAAGTCAACTTGATCGCCTAGTTAAAGTGATCATTTGTGCTCATTGATTAAAGGCTTAAAAATGAAGCATAATGCATGGCTCCATGCAGTTTTGGCTGGATTGGATTAGTTGAATGCATTTTTGTATCTATTTATGTCTTAAATTTTGTCACAATATAGAAAATTGAGCTAACTTAACGAGGGCATTGGATTCGTGTCATTGTGAGCTCTAAATCATAAGTTAAGGACCATTTACTGCGTACATGTCAAGTTGATCGGCTAGTTAAAGTGATCATTATTAACTGATCACTGGTGCTCATTGAGTAAAGGCTTATAAATGAGGCATAATGCATGGCATCACACAGTTTTGGTTATATTCAATTACTTGAACGCTTTATGATATCTAATTTTTTCACAATACTGAAAATTGAGATAGCTTAACGTAGGCATTTTTTTCTTGTCATTCGGAACTCTAAATCAAAAGTTAGTGATTATTTAGTGTAGATATGTCAAGTTGATCGGCCAGTTAAAGTGATCATTCTAAACTGATCATTGGTGCTCATTGAATAAAGGCTTACAAATAAAGAATAATGCATGGCATCAAGCAGTTTTGGCTAGATTGGATTACTTGAACGCTTTTTTGTATCTATTTCTGTCTCAAATTTTGTAACAATATTGAAAATTGATCTAACTTGTCATGGGCATTGGATTCGTGTCATTATGAGCTCTGAATCATAAGTTACGGCTGATTTAGTGCAGATCTTTCAAGTTGATTGGTCAGTTAAAGTGGTCATTTTAAACTGATCATTGGTGCTCGTTGAGTAAAGGCTTATAAATAAAGCTTAATGCATGACATCACACAGTTTTGGTTATATTCAATTACTTGAACGCTTTATGATATCTATTTTTTTCACAATACTGAAAATTGAGATAGCTTAACGTAGGCATTTTTTTTCTTGTCATTCGGAACTCTAAATCAAAAGTTAGTGATTATTTAGTGTAGATATGTCAAGTTGATCGGCCAGTTAAAGTGATCATTCTAAACTGATCATTGGTGCTCATTGAATAAAGGCTTACAAATGAAGAATAATGCATGGCATCAAGCAGTTTTGGCTAGATTGGATTACTTGAATGCTTTTTTGTATCTATTTCTTTCTCAAATTTTCTCACAATATTGAAAATTGATCTAACTTTTCATGGGCATTGGATTCGTGTCATTATGAGCTCTGAATCATAAGTTACGGCCGATTTAGTGCAGATCTTTCAAGTTGATTGGTCAGTTAAAGTGGTCATTTTAAACTGATCATTGGTGCTCATTGAGTAAATGCTTATAAATGAAGCATAATGCATGACATCACACAGTTTTGGTTAGATTGGATTACTTGAATGATTTGTTATACATATTTCTGTCTCAAACTTTGTCACAATATAGAAAATGGAGCTAGATTAAGGTAGGAATTGGATTCGTGTCAATATGAGCTCTAAATCAAAAGTTACGCACAATTTAGTGTAGACAAGTCAACTTGATCGCCTAGTTAAAGTGATCATTCTAAACTGATCATTTGTGCTCATTGATTAAAGGCTTAAAAATGAAGCATAATGCATGGCTTCACACAGTTTTGGCTAGATTGGATTAGTTGTATCCATTTTTGTATCTATTTATGTCTTAAATTTTGTCACAATATAGAAAATTGAGCTAACTTAACGAGGGCATTGGATTCGTGTCATTGTGAGCTCTAAATCATAAGTTACGGACCATTTACTGCATACATGTCAAGTTGATCGGCCAGTTAAAGTGATCATTATTAACTGATCATTGGGGCTCGTTGAGTAAAGGCTTATAAATGAGGCATAATGCATGGCATCACACAGTTTTGGTTATATTCGATTACTTGAACGCTTTTTTATATCTATTTTTGTCACAATATTGAAAATTGAGATAGCTTAACATAGGCATTTTATTCTTGTAATTCGGAGCTCTAAATCAAAAGTTAGTGATGATTTAGTGTAGATTTGTCAAGTTGATCGGCCAGTTAAAGTGATCATTCTAAACTGATCATTGGTGCTCATTGTATAAAGGCTTACAAATGAAGCATAATGTATGGCATCAAGCACTTTTGGCAAGATTGGATAACTTGAACGCTTTTTTGTATCTATTTCTGTCTCAAATTTTGTCAAAATATTGAAAATTGATCTAACTTTTCATGGGCATTGGATTCGTGTCATTATGAGCTATGAATCATAAGTTACAGCCGATTAAGTGCAGATATGTCAAGTTGATTGGTCAGTTAAAGTGGTCATTTTAAACTGATCATTGGTGCTCATTGAGTAAAGGCTTATAAATAAAGCATAATGCATGACATCACACAGTTTTTGTTAGATTGGATTACTTGAATGATTTGTTATACATATTTCTGTCTCAAATTTTGTCACAATACAGAAAATTGTGCTAGATTAAGGTAGGAATTTGATTCGTGTCATTATGAGCTCTAAATCAAAAGTTACGGACAATTTAGTGCAGACAACTCAACTTGATCGCCTAGTTAAAGTGATCATTCTAAACTGATCATTTGTGCTCATTGATTAAAGGCTTAAAAATGAAGCATAATGCATGGCTTCATGCAGTTTTGGCTAGATTGGATTAGTTGAATGCATTTTTGTATCTATTTATGTCTTATTTTTGTCACAATATAGAAAATTGAGCTAACTTAACGAGGGCATTGGATTCGTGTCATTGTGAGCTCTAAATCATAAGTTACGGATGATTTACTGCGTACATGTCAAGTTGATCGGCCTGTTAAAGTGATCATTATTAACTGATCATTGAGGCTCATTGAGTAAAGGCTTATAAATGAGGCATAATGCATGACATCACACAGTTTTGGTTATATTCGATTACTTGAACGCTTTTTATATCTATTTTTGTCACAATATTGAAAATTGAGATAGCTTAACGTAGGCATTTTATTCTTGTCATTCGGAGCTCTAAATCAAAAGTTAGTGATGTTTTAGTGTAGATATGTCAAGTTGATCGGCCGGTTAAAGTGATCATTCTGAACTGATCATTGGTGCTCATTGAATAAAGTCTTACAAACGAAGCATAATGCATGGCATCAAGCAGTTTTGGCTAGATTGGATTACTTGAACGCTTTTTTGTATCTATTTCTGTCTCAAATTCGGTCACAATATTGAAAATTGATCTAACTTTTCATGGGCATTGGATTCGTGTCATTGTGAGCTATAAATCATAAGTT
>JAEVFF010000184.1:389184-407388 GCA_018901945.1 Pugionium dolabratum
GGCATCAAGCACTTTTGGCTAGATTGGATTACTTGAAAGCTTTTTTGTATCTATTTCTGTCTCAAATTTTGTCAAAATATTGAAAATTGATCTAACTTTTCATGGGCATTGGATTCGTGTCATTATGAGCTCTGAATCATAAGTTACGGCCGATTAAGTGCAGATATGTAAAGTTGATTGGTCAGTTAAAGTGGTCATTTTAAACTGATCATTGGTGCTCATTGAGTAAAGGCTTATAAATAAAGCATAATGCATGACATCACACAGTTTTTGTTAGATTGGATTACTTGAATGATTTGTTATACATATTTCTGTCTCAAACTTTGTCACAATTCAGAAAATTGTGCTAGATTAAGGTAGGAATTGGATTCGTGTCATTATGAAGTCTAAATCAAAAGTTACGGACAATTTAGTGCAGACAAGTCAACTTGATCGCCTAGTTAAAGTGATCATTTGTGCTCATTGATTAAAGGCTTAAAAATGAAGCATAATGCATGGCTCCACGCAGTTTTGGCTAGATTGGATTAGTTGAATGCATTTTTGTATCTATTTATGTCTTAAATTTTGTCACAATATAGCAAATTGAGCTAACTTAACGAGGGCATTGGATTCGTGTCATTGTGAGCTCTAAATCATAAGTTAAGGACCATTTACTGCGTACATGTCAAGTTAATCGGCTAGTTAAAGTGATCATTATTAACTGATCATTGGGGCTCATTGAGTAAAGGCTTATAAATGAGGCATAATACATGGCATCACACAGTTTAGGTTATATTCAATTACTTGAACGCTTTATGATATCTATTTTTTTTACAGTACTGAAAATTGAGATAGCTTAACGTAGGCATTTTTTCTTGTCATTCGGAACTCTAAATCAAAAGTTAGTGATTATTTAGTGTAGATATGTCAAGTTGATCGGGTTAAAGTGATCATTCTAAACTGATCATTGGTGCTCATTGAATAAAGGCTTACAAATGAAGCATAATGCATGGCATCAAGCAGTTTTGGCTAGATTATTTTACTTGAATGCTTTTTTGTATCTATTTCTGTCTCAAATTTTGTCACAATATAGAAAATTGATCTAACGTTTCATTGGCATTGGATTCGTGTCATTATGAGCTCTGAATCATAAGTTACGGCCGATTTAGTGCGGATATGTCAAGTTGATTGGTCAGTTAAAGTGGTCATTTTAAACTGATCATTGGTGCTCATTGAGTAAAGGCTTATAAATAAAGCAAAATGCATGACATTACACAGTTTTGGTTAGATTGGATTACTTGAATGATTTGTTATACATATTTCTGTCTCAAACTTTGTCACAATATAGAAAATTGAGCTAGATTAAGGTAGCAATTGGATTCGTGACATTATGAGCTCTAAATCAAAAGTTATGGACAATTTAGTGTAGACAAGTCAACTTGATCGCCTAGTTAAAGTGATCAGTCTAAACTGATCATTTGTGCTCATTGATTAAAGGCTTAAAAATGAAGCATAATGCATGGCTTCATGCAGTTCTGGCTAGGTTGGATTAGTTGAATGCTTTTTTGTATCTATTAATGTCTTCAATTTTGTCAGAATATAGAAAATGGAGCTAACTTAACGTGGGCATTGGATTCGTGTCATTATGAGCTCTAAATCATAAGTTACGGACGATTTACTGCGGACATGTCAACTTTATTGGCCATTTAAACTGATCATTATTAATTGATCATTGGGGCTCATTGAGTAAAGGTTTATAAATGAGGCATAATTCATGGCATCACACAATTTTGGTTATATTCGATTACTTGAACGCTTTTTTATCTATTTGTGTCACAATATTGAAAATTGAGCTAGCTTAACGTAGGCATTTTATTCTTGTCATTCGGAGTGCAGACAAGTCAAGTTGATCGCCTAGTTAAAGTGATCATTCTAAACTGATCATTTGTGTTTATTGATTAAAGGCTTACAAATGAAGGATAATGCATGGCATCATGCAGTTTTGGCTATAATTGATTACTAGAACACTCTTTGTATCTATTTATGTATTAAATTTTGTCACAGTATAGAAAATTGAGTTAACTTAACGTGGGCATTGGATTCGTGTCATTATGAGCTCTGAATCATAAGTTACGGACGGTTTACTGCGTTCATGTCAAGTTGATCGGCCAGTAAAAATGATCATTATTAACTGATCGTTGGGGCTCATTGAGTAAAGGCTTATAAATGAGGCATAATGCATGGCATCACACAGTTTTAGTTATATTCGATTACTTGAACACTTTTTTATATCTATTTCTGTCACAATATTGAAAATTGAGCTAGCTTAACGTAGGCATTTTATTCTTGTCATTCGGAGTTCTAAATCAAAGTTAGTGATGATTTAGTGTAGATATGTCAAGTTGATGGGCCAGTTAAAGTGATCATTCTAAACTGATCATTGGTGCTCATTGAATAAAGGTTTACAAATGAAGCATAATGCATGGCATCATGCAGTTTTGGCTAGATTGGATTACTTGAACGCTATTTTGTATCTATTTTTGTCTCAAATTTTGTCACAATATAGAAAATTGATCTAACTTTTCATTGGCATTGGATTCGTGTCATTATGAGCTCTGAATCATAAGTTACGACCGATTTAGTGCGGATATGTCAAGTTGATTGGTCAGTTAAAGTGGTCATTTTAAACTGATCATTGGTGCTCATTGAGTAAAGGCTTATAAATAAAGCATAATGCATGACATCACACAGTTTTGGTTAGATTGGATTACTTGAATGACTTCTTATACCTATTTCTGTCTCAAACTTTGTCACAATACAGAAAATTGAGCTAGATTAAGGTAGGAATTGGATTCGTGTCATTATGAGCTCTAAATCAAAACTTACGGACAATTTAGTGCAGACAAGTCAACTTGATTGCCTAGTTAAAATGATCATTCTAAACTGATCATTTATGCTCATTGATTAAAGGCTTAAAAATGAAGCATAATGCATGGCTTCATGCAGTTTTGGCTAGATTGGATTAGTTGAATGTGTTTTTGTATCTATTTATGCCTTAAATTTTGTCACAATATAGAAAATTGAGCTAACTTAACGAGGGCATTGGATTCGCGTCATTGTGAGCTCTAAATCACAAGTTACGGACGATTTACTGTGTACAAGTCAAGTTGATCGGCCAGTTAAAGTGATCATTATTAACTGATCATTGGGGCTCATTCAGTAAAGGCTTATAAATGAGGCATAATGCATGGCATCACACAGTTTTGGTTATATTCGATTACTTGAACGCTTTTTTATATCTATTTTTGTCACAATATTGAAAATTGAGATAGCTTAACGTAGGCATTTCATTATCGTCATTCGGAGTTCTAAATCAAAAGTTAGTGATGATTTAGTGTAGATATGTCAAGTTGATCGGCCAGTTAAAGTGATCATTCTAAACTGATCATTGGTGCTCATTGAATAAACGCTTACAAATGAAGCATAATGCATGGCATCAAGTAGTTTTGGCTAGATTGGATTACTTGAACGCGTTCTGTATCTATTTCTGTCTCAAATTTTGTCACAATATAAAATGGATCTAACTTTTCATTGGCATTGGATTCGTGTCATTATGATCTCTGAATCATAAGTTACGGCCGATTTAGTGCGGATATGTCAAGTGGATTGGTCAGTTAAAGTGGTTATTTTAAACTGCTCATTGGTGCGCATTGAGTAAAGGCTTATAAATAAAGCATAATGCATGATATCACACAGTTTTGTTAGATTGGATTACTTGAATGATTTGTTATACATATTTCTGTCTCAAACTTTGTCACAATACAGAAAATTGAGCTAGATTAAGGTAGGAATTGGATTCGTGTCATTATGAGCTCTAAATCAAAACTTACGGACAATTTAGTGCAGACAAGTCAACTTGATTGCCTAGTTAAAATGATCATTCTAAACTGATCATTTATGCTCATTGATTAAAGGCTTAAAAATGAAGCATAATGCATGGCTTCATGCAGTTTTGGCTAGATTGGAT
Source organism: Pugionium dolabratum (assembly GCA_018901945.1). Taxonomy (NCBI): domain Eukaryota; kingdom Viridiplantae; phylum Streptophyta; class Magnoliopsida; order Brassicales; family Brassicaceae; genus Pugionium; species Pugionium dolabratum. Next base: position 393,191 of record JAEVFF010000184.1, read on the forward strand.
TAGTTGAATGTGTTTTTGTATCTATTTATGCCTTAAATTTTGTCACAATATAGAAAATTGAGCTAACTTAACGAGGGCATTGGATTCGCGTCATTGTGAGCTCTAAATCACAAGTTACGGACGATTTACTGTGTACAAGTCAAGTTGATCGGCCAGTTAAAGTGATCATTATTAACTGATCATTGGGGCTCATTCAGTAAAGGCTTATAAATGAGGCATAATGCATGGCATCACACAGTTTTGGTTATATTCGATTACTTGAACGCTTTTTTATATCTATTTTTGTCACAATATTGAAAATTGAGATAGCTTAACGTAGGCATTTCATTATCGTCATTCGGAGTTCTAAATCAAAAGTTAGTGATGATTTAGTGTAGATATGTCAAGTTGATCGGCCAGTTAAAGTGATCATTCTAAACTGATCATTGGTGCTCATTGAATAAACGCTTACAAATGAAGCATAATGCATGGCATCAAGCAGTTTTGGCTAGAGTGGATTACTTGAACGCGTTTTGTATCTATTTTGTCTCAAATTTTGTCACAATATAGAAAATGGATCTAACTTTTCATTGGCATTGGATTCGTGTCATTATCATCTCTGAATCATAAGTTACGGCATATTTAGTGCGGATATGTCAAGTGGATTGGTCAGTTAAAGTGGTTATTTTAAACTGATCATTGGTGCTCATTGAGTAAAGGCTTATAAATAAAGCATAATGCATGATATCACACAGTTTGGTTAGATTGGATTACTTGAATGATTTGTTATACATATTTCTGTCTCAAACTTTGTCACAATATAGAAAATTGAGCAAGATTAAGGTAGGAATTGGATTCGTGTCATTATGAGCTCTAAATCAAAAGTTAAGGAAAATTTTGGTGCAGACAAGTCAACTTGATCGGCTAGTTAAAGTGATCATTCTAAACTGATCATTTGTGCACATTGATTAAAGGCTTAAAAATGAAGCATAATGCATGGCTTCATGCAATTTTTGCTAGATTGGATTAGTTGAATGCATTTTTATATCTATTTATGTCTTCAATTTTGTCACAATATAGAAAATTGAGCTAACTTAACGAGGGCATTGAATTCGTGTCATTGTGAGCTCTAAATCATAAGTTACGGACGATTTACTGCGTACATGTCAACTTGATCGGCCAGTTAAAGTGATCATTATTAACTGATCATTGGGCTCATTGAGTAAAGGCTTATAAATGAGGCATAATGCATGGCATCACACAGTTTTGGTTATATTCGATTACTTGAACGCTTTTTTATATCTGTTTTTGTCACAATATTAAAAATTGAGATAGCTTAACATAGGCATTTTATTCTTGTCATTCAGAATTCTAAATCAAAAGTTAGTGATGATTTAGTGTAGATATGTCAAGTTGATCGGCCAGTTAAAGTGATCATTCTAAACTTATCATTGGTGCTCATGGAATAAACGGTTACAAATGAAGCATAATGCATGGCATCAAACAGTTTTGGCTAGATTGGATTACTTGAACGATTTTTATATCTATTTCTGTCTCAAATTTTGTCACAATATAGAAAATTGATCTAACTTTTCTTTGGCATTAGATTCGTGTCATTATGAGCTCTGAATCATAAGATACGGCCGATTTAGTGCGGATATGTCAAGTTGATTGGTCAGTTATAGTGGTCATTTTAATGTGATCATTGGTGCTCATTGAGTAAAGGCTTATAAATAAAGCATAATGCATGACATCACACAGTTTTGGTTAGATTGGATTACTTGAATGATTTGTTATACATATTTCTGTATCAAACTTAGTCACAATACAGAAAATTGAGCTAGATTAAGGTAGGAATTGGATTCGTGTCATTATGAGCTCTAAATCAAAAGTTACGGACAATTTAGTGCAGACAAGTCAACTTGATCGCCTAGTTAAAGTGATCATTCTAAACTAATCATTTGTGCTCATTGATTAAAGGCTTAAAAATGAAGCATAATGCATGGCTCCATGCAGTTTTTGCTAGATTGGATTAGTTGAATGCATTTTTGTATCTATTTATGTCTTAAATTTTGTCACAATATAGAAAATTGAGCTAACTTAACGAGGGCATTGGATTCGTGTCATTGTGAGCTCTAAATCATAAGTTACGGACCATTTACTGCATACATGTCAAGTTGATCGGCTAGTTAAAGTGATCATTATTAACTGATCATTGGGGCTCATTGAGTAAAGGCTTATAAATGAGGCATAATGCATGGCATCACACAGTTTTGGTTATATTCAATTAATTGAACGCTTTATGATATCTATTTTTTTCACAATACTGAAAATTGAGATAGCTTAACGTAGGATTTTTTTCTTGTCATTCGGAACTCTAAATCAAAAGTTAGTGATTATTTAGTGTAGATATGTCAAGTTGAACGGCCCTTAAAAGTGATCATTCTAAACTGATCATTGGTGCTCATTGAATAAAGGCTTACAAATGAAGCATAATGCATGGCATCAAGCAGTTTTGGCTAGATTGGATTACTTGAACGCTTTCTTGTATCTATTTCTGTCTCAAATTTTGTCACAATATTGAAAATTGATCTAACTTTTCATGGGCATTGGATTCGTGTTATTATGAGCTCTGAATCATAAGTTACGGCCGATTTAGTGCAGATCTTTCAAGTTGATTGGTCAGTTAAAGTGGTCATTTTAAACTTATCATTGGTGCTCATTGAGTAAAGGATTATAAATAAAGCATAATGCATGACATCACTTAGTTTTGGTTATATTCGATTACTTGAACGCTTTATGATATCTATTTTTTTCACAATACTGAAAATTGAGATAGCTTAACGTAGGCATTTTTTTCTTGTCATTCAGAACTCTAAATAAAAGTTAGTGATTATTTAGTGTAGATATGTTAGTGTAGATATGTCAAGTTGATCGGCCAGTTAAAGTGATCATTCTAAACTGATCATTAGTGCTCATTGAATAAAGGCTTACAAATGAAGCATAATGCATGGCATCAAGAACTTTTGGCTAGATTGGATTACTTGAATGCTTTTTTGTATCTATTTATGTCTTAAATTTTGTCAAAATATTGAAAATTGATCTAACTTTTCATGGGCATTGGATTCGTGTCATTATGAGCTCTGAATCATAAGTTACGGCCGATTAAGTGCAGATATGTCAAGTTGATTGGTCAGTTAAAGTGGTCATTTGAAACTGATCATTGGTGCTCATTGAGTAAAGGCTTATAAATAAAGCATAATGCATGACATCACACAGTTTTGGTTAGATTGGATTACTTGAATGATTTGTTGTACATATTTCTGTCTCAAACTTTGTCACAATATAGAAAATGAAGCTAGATTAAGGTGGGAATTTGACTCGTGTCATTATGAGCTCTAAATCAAAAGTTACGGACAATTTAGTGCAGACAAGTCAACTTGATCGCCTAGTTAAAGTGATCATTCTAAACTGATCATTTGTGCTCATTGATAAAAGGCTTAAAAATGAAGCATAATGCATGGCTTCATGCAGTTTTGGCTAGATTGGATTAGTTGAATGCTTTTTTGTATCTATTTATGTCTTAACTTTTGTCACAATATAGAAAATTGAGCTAACTTAACGAGGGCATTGGATTCGTGTCATTGTGAGCTCTAAATCATAAGTTACGGACGATTTACTGCGTACATGTCATGTTGATCGGCCAGTTAAAGTGATCATTATTAACTGATCATTGGGGCTCATTGAGTAAAGGCTTATAAATGAGGCATAATGCATGGCATCACACAGTTTTGGTTATATTCGATTACTTGAACGGTTTTTATATCTATTTTTGTCACAATATTGCAAATTGAGATAGCTTAACGTAGGCATTTTATTCTTGTAATTCGGAGTTCTAAATCAAAAGTAAGTGATGATTTAGTGTAGATATGTCAAGTTGATGGGACAGTTAAAGTGATCATTCTAAACTGATCATTGGTGCTCATTGAATAAACGCTTACAAATGAAGCATAATGCATGGCATCAAGCAGTTTTGGCTAGATTGGATTACTTGAACGCTTTTTTGTATCTATTTCTGTCTCAAATTTTGTCACAATATAGAAAATTGATCAAACTTTTCATTGGCATTGGATTCATGTCATTATGAGCTCTGAATCATAAGTTACGGCCGATTTAGTGCGGATATGTCAAGTTGATTGGTCTGTTAAAGTGGTCATTTTAATGTGATCATTGGTGCTCATTGAGTAAAGGCTTATAAATAAAGCATAATGAATGACATCACACAGTTTTGGTTAGATTGGATTACTTGAATGATTTGGTATACATATTTATGTCTAAAACTTTGTCACAATACAGAAAATTGAGCTAGATTAAGGTAGGAATTGGATTCGTGTCATTATGAGCTCTAAATCAAAAGTTACGGACAATTTAGTGCAGACAAGTCAACTTGATCGCCTAGTTAAAGTGACCATTTGTGCTCATTGATTAAAGGCTTAAAAATGAAGCATAATGCATGGCTCTATGCAGTTTTGGCTAGATTGGATTGGTTGAATGCATTTTTGTATATATTTATGTCTTAAATTTTGTCACAATATAGAAAATTGAGCTAACTTAACGAGGGCATTGGATTCGTGTCATTGTGAGCTCTAAATCATAAGTTATGGACCATTTACTGCGTACATGTCAAGTTGATTGGCCAGTTAAAGTGATCATTATTAACTGATCATTGGGGCTCATTGAGTAAAGGCTTATAAATGAGGCATAATGCATGGCATCACACAGTTTTGGTTATATTCAATTGCTTGAACGCTTTATGATATCTATTTTTTCACAATACTGAAAATTGAGATAGATTAACGTAGGCATTTTTTCTTGTCATTCGGAACTCTAAATCAAAAGTTAGTGATTATTTAGTGTAGATATGTCAAGTTGATCGGCAAGTTAAAGTGATCATTATTAACTCATCATTGGGGCTCATTGAGTAAAGGCTTATAAATGAGGCATAATGCATGGCATCACACAGTTTTGGTTATATTCAATTACTTGAACGCTTTATGATATCTATTTTTTCACAATACTGAAAATTGAGATAGATTAACGTAGGCATTTTTTTCTTGTCATTCAGAACTCTAAAGAAAAAGTTAGTGATTATTTAGTGTAGATATGTCAAGTTGATTGGCCAGTTAAAGTGATCATTCTAAACTGATCATTGGTGCTCATTGAATAAAGGCTTACAAATGAAGCATAATGCATGGCATCAAGCAGTTTTGGCTAGATTGGATTGCTTGAACGCTTTCTTGTATCTATTTCTGTCTCAAATTTTGTCACAATATTGAAAATTGATCTAACTTTTCATGGGCATTGGATTCGTGTTATTATGAGCTCTGAATCATAAGTTACGGCCGATTTAGTGCAGATCTTTCAAGTTGATTGGTCAGTTAAAGTGGTCATTTTAAACTGATCATTGGTGCTCATTGAGTAAAGGATTATAAATAAAGCATAATGCATGACATCACACAGTTTTGGTTATATTCAATTACTTGAACGCTTTATGATATCTATTTTTTTCACAATACTGAAAATTGAGATAGCTTAACGTAGGCATTTTTTTCTTGTCATTCGGAACTCTAAATCAAAAGTTAGTGATTATTTAGTGTAGATATGTCAAGTTGATCGGCCAGTTAAAGTGATCATTCTAAACTGATCATTGGTGCTCATTGAATAAAGGCTTACAAATGAAGAATAATGCATGGCATCAAGCAGTTTTGGCTAGATTGGATTACTTGAATGCTTTTTTGTATCTATTTCTGTCTCAAATTTTCTCACAATATTGAAAATTGATCTAACTTTTCATGGGCATTCGATTCGTGTCATTATGAGCTCTGAATCATAAGTTACGGCCGATTTAGTGCAGATCTTTCAAGTTGATTGGTCAGTTAAAGTGCTCATTTTAAACTGATCATTGGTGCTCATTGAGTAAAGGCTTATAAATGAAGCATAATGCATGACATCACACAGTTTTGTTTAGATTGGATTACTTGAATTATTTGTTATACATATTTCTGTCTCAAACTTTGTCACAATATAGAAAATGGAGCTAGATTAAGGTAGGAATTGGATTCGTGTCAATATGAGCTCTAAATCAAAAGTTACGGACAATTTAGTGTAGACAAGTCAACTTGATCGCCTAGTTAAAGCGATCATTCTAAACTGATCATTTGTGCTCATTGATTAAAGGCTTAAAAATGAAGCATAATGCATGGCTTCATGCAGTTTTGGCTAGATTGGATTAGTTGAATGCGTTTTTGTATCTATTTATGTCTTAACTTTTGTCACAATATAGAAAATTGAGCTAACTTAACGAGGGCATTGGATTCGTGTCATTGTGAGCTCTAAATCATAAGTTACGGACGATTTACTGCGTACATGTCAAGTTGATCGGCCAGTTAAAGTGATCATTATTAACTGATCCTTGGGGCTCATTGAGTAAAGGCTTATAAATGAGGCATAATGCATGACATCACACAGTTTTGGTTATATTCGATTACTTGAACGCTTTTTTATATCTATTTTTGTCACAATATTGAAAATTGAGATAGCTTAACATAGGCATTTTATTCTTGTCATTCGGAGCTCTAAATCAAAAGTTAGTGATGATTTAGTGTAGATATGTCAAGTTGATCGGCCAGTTAAAGTGATCATTCGATCATTGGTGCTCATTGAATAAAGGCTTACAAANCATAAGTTACGGACGGTTTACTGCGTTCATGTCAAGTTGATCGGCCAGTAAAAATGATCATTATTAACTAATCGTTGGGGCTCATTGAGTAAAGGCTTATAAATGAGGCATAATGCATGGCATCACACAGTTTTGGTTATATTCGATTACTTGAACGCTTTTTTATATCTATTTCTGTCACAATATTGAAAATTGAGCTAGCTTAACGTAGGCATTTTATTCTTGTCATTCGGAGTTCTAAATCAAAAGTAAGTGATGATTTAGTGTAGATATGTCAAGTTGATGGGCCAGTTAAAGTGATCATTCTAAACTGATCATTGGTGCTCATTGAATAAAGGTTTACAAATGAAGCATAATGCATGGAATCATGCAGTTTTGGCTAGATTGGATTACTTGAACGCCTTTTGTATCTATTTCTGTCTCAAATTTTGTCAGAATATAGAAAATTGATCTAACTTTTCATTGGCATTGGATTCGTGTCATTATGAGCACTGAATCATAAGTTACGGCCGATTTAGTGCGGATATGTCAAGTTGATTGGTCAGTTAAAGTGGTCATTTTAAACTGATCATTGGTGCTCATTGAGTAAAGGGTTATAAATAAAGCATAATGCATGACATCACACAGTTTTGGTTAGATTGGATTACTTTAATGATTTGTTATACATATTTCTGTCTCAAACTTTGTCACAATACAGAAAATTGAGCTAGATTAACGTAGGAATTGGATTCGTGTCATTATGAGCTCTAAATCAAAAGTTACGGACAATTTAGTGCAGACAAGTCAACTTGATCGCCTAGGTAAAGTGATCATTCTAAACTGATCATTTGTGCTCATTGATTAAAGGCTTAAAAATGAAGCATAATGCATGACTTCATGCAGTTTTGGCTAGGTTGGATTAGTTGAATGCATTTTTTTATCTATTTATGTCTTAAATGTTGTCAGAATATAGAAAATTGAGCTAACTTAATGAAGGCATTGGATTCGTGTCATTGTAAGCTCTAAATCATAAGTTATGGACGATTTACTGCGTACATGTCAAGTTGATCGGCCAGTTAAAGTGATCATTATTAACTGATCATTGGGGGTCATTGAGTAAAGGCCTATAAATAAGGTATAATGCATGGCATCACACAGTTTTGGTTATATTCGATTACTTGAACGCTTTTTTATATCTATTTTTGTCACAATATTGAAAATTGAGATAGCTTAACGTAGGCATTTTATTCATGTCATTCGGAGCTCTAAATCAAAAGTTAGTGATTATTTAGTGTAGACATGTCAAGTTGATCGGCCAGTTAAAGTATCATTCTAAACTGATCATTGGTGCTCATTGAATAAAGGCTTACAAATGAAGTATAATGCATGGCATCAAGCAGTTTTGGCTAGATTGGGCTACTTGAACGCTTTTTTGTATCTATTTCTGTCTCAAATTTTGTCACAATATTGAAAATTGATCTAACTTTTCGTTGGCATTGGATTCGTGTCATTATGAGCTCTGAATCATAAGTTACGGCCGATTTAGTGCGGATATGTCAAGTTGATTGGTCAGTTAAAGTGGTCATTTTAAAGTCATCATTGGTGCTCATTGAGTAAAGGCTTATAAATGAAGCATAATGCATGACATCACACAGTTTTGGTTAGATTGGATTACTTGAATGATTTGTTATACATATTTCTGTCTCAAACCTTGTCACAATACATAAAATTGAGCTAGATTAAGGTAGGAATTGTATTTGTGTCATTATGAGCTCTAAATCAAAAGTTACGGAATATTTAGTGCAGACAAGTCAACTTGATCGCCTAATTAAAGTGATCATTCTAAACTGATCATTTGTGCTCATTGATTAAAGGCTTAAAAATGAAGCATAATGCATGGCTTCATGCAATTTTTGCTAGATTGGATTAGTTGAATGCATTTTTGTATCTATTTATGTCTTAAATTTTGTCACAATATAGAAAATTGAGCTAACTTAACGACGGCATTGGATTCGTGTTATTGTGAGCTCTAAATCATAAGGTACAGACGATTTACAGCGTACATGTCAAGTTGATCGGCCAGTTAAAGTGATCATTATTAACTAATCATTGGGGCTCATTGCGTAAAGGCTTATAAATGAGGCATAATGCATGGCATCACACAGTTTTGGTTTTATTCGATTACTTGAACGTTTGAGATAGAAATAGAGACAACAAAGAATCTAAGTAATCGAATCAATCCAAAACTATGTGATGCCATGCTTTATAGTTCATTTATAAGCTTTTACTTAATGAGCATCAATGATCAGTTAGAATAATTACTTTAACTGGCCGATGAATTTGACATGTTTGCACTAAATCATCCGTAACTTTTGATTTAGAGCTCAGAATGACACAAATCTAATGCCCACGTTAAGCTAGCTCAATTTTCTATATTTAAGCAAAATTTGAGGCAGAAATATATATACAACAAAGCGTCAAAGTATTCCAATCTATCCAAAACTGTGTGATGCCATGCATTATGCTTCATTTATAAGTCTTTACTCAATGAGCGACAATGATCAATTAAGAATAATCATATTAACAGGCCGATGAAATTGACATGTCCGCACTATATCGTTAATAACTTTTGATTTTGAGCTCAGAATGACACGAATTCAGTGCCCACATTAATCTAGATAAATTTTCTATATTTTAACAAAATTTGAAGACAACAAATCATCCAAGTAATCCAATCTATCCGAAACTGTTTGATGCCATGCATTATGAATGAGTTATCAGTCTTTACTCAATGAGCACCAGTGATCAGTTTAGAATAAACATATTAACTGGCCGATCAACATGACATGTCCGTACTAAATCGCCCATAATTTTTGATTTTGAGCTCAGAATGACACGGATTCAATGCCCACGTTATGTTAGATAAATTTTCTATATTTTAACAACATTTGAGACGGAAATAGAGACAAAGTGTCCAAGTAATCCAATCTATCCTAAACTGTGTGATGCCATGCATTATGCTTGATTTATAAGCCTTTACTCAATGAGCAACAATGATCCATTTAGAATAATCATATTAACTGGCCGATGAACTTGACATGTCCGCACTAAATTGTCAGTAACAATTGATTTTGAGCTCAGAATGACACGAATCCAATGCCCACGTTAGGCTAGCTCAATTTTCTATATTTAAGCAAAATTTGAGGCAGAAATATATATACAACAAAGCGTCCAAGTATTCCAATCTATCCAAAACTGTGTGATTCCATGCATTATGCTTCATCTATAAGCCTTTACTCAATGAGCACCAATGATCATTTAAGAATAATCATATTAACAGGCCGATGAAATTGACATGTCCGCACTATATCGTTAATAACTTTTGATTTTGAGCTCAGAATGACATGAATTCAGTGCCCACATTAATCTAGATAAATTTTCTATATTTTAACAAAATTTGAGACATAAATAGAGACAACAAATCATCCAAGTATTCCAATCTATCCGAAACTGTTTGATGCCATGCATTATGAATGATTTACCAGTCTTTACTCAATGAGCACCAATGATCAGTTTAGAATAAACATATTAACTGGCCAATCAACTTGACATGTCCGTACTAAATCGTCCGTAATTTTTTATTTTGAGCTCAGAATGACACGGATCCAATGCCCACGTTACGTTAGATAAATTTTCTATATTTTAACAACATTTGAGACGGAAATAGAGACAAAGCGTCCAAGTAATCCAATCTATCCTAAACTGTGTGATGCCATGCATTATGCTTGATTTATAAGCCTTTACTCAATGAGCACCAATGATCAATTTAGAATAATCATATTAACTGGCCGATGAACTTGACATGTCTGCACTAAATTGTCAGTAACAATTGATTTTGAGCTCAGAATGACACGAATCCAATGCCCACATTAGGCTAGGTAAATTTTGTATATCTTAACAAAATTTGAGACAGAAATAGAGACGGCAAAGCGTCAAAGTAATCGAATCTATCCAAAACTGTGTGATGCCATGCATTATGCTTCATTTATAAGCCTTTACTCAATGAACACCAATGATCAGTTTAAAATGATCATATTAACTGACCGATCAACTTGACTTATCCGCCCTAAATCGTCCATAACTTTTGATTTTGAGCTCGGAATGACACGAATTCAATGCCCACATTGTCATGTCCGCACTAAATTTTCCATATTTTTCAAAATTTTAAACAAAAATAGAGACGAAAAATCGTATAAGTAATCCAATCTATCCCAAACTGCACGATGCCATGCTTTATGCTCCTTTTATAAGCCTTTACTTAATGAGCACCAATGATTTTTTTAGAATGATCAATTTAACTAGGCGTTCAACTTGATATGTCAGCACTAAATCATATATATGTTTTGATTTAGAGCTCAGAATGACAGGTATCCAATGCTCACACTAAGCTAGCTCAATTTCTCTATTGTTACAAAGTTTGAGACATAACTAGATACGGCAAAGCGTCCAAATAATCTAATCTATCCCAATGTGCATGATGTCGTGCATTATGCTTCATTTATAAGCCTTACTCAATGAGCACCAATAATCAGTTCAAAATAATCATATTAAGTGGCTGATTAATTTGACATATCCGCACTAAATCGGCTAGTTAAAATAATTTTGATTTAGAGCTCGGAATGACATGAATCCAATGTATATGCTAAGCTAGCTCAATTTTCTATATTGTTACAAAATTTAAGACAAAAATAGAGTCGACAAAGCGTCCAAGTAATCCAATCTTTTCTAAACTGTGTGATGCCATGCTTTATGTTTCATTTATAAACCTCTGCTTAAAGAGCAACAATGATCCGTTTAGAATTATCACATTAACTAGCCGATAAAATTGTCATGTCCGCACTAAATCGTCCATAACTTTTCATTTAGAGTTCAGAATGACACCAATCGAATGCCCACATTAAGATAGGTAAATTTTCTATATTTTGCAAACTTTGAGACAGAAATAGAGACAACAAAGATTCCAAGTAATCCAATCTATCCCAACCTGTGTGATGCCATGCTTTAGTCTTCATTTATAACCATTGATCAGGTTAGAATAATCATCTTAACTAGCCGATAACCTTGACATTTCTACACCAAATCGTCCGTAACTTTTGATTTACAGCTTAGAATGACACAAATCCAATGCCCACGTTAAGGTAGCTCAATTTTCTATATTGTGACAAAATTTGAGATATAAATATAGACAACAGATTATCTAAGTAATCCAATCTATCCAAAATTGTGTGATGCCATGCATTATGCTTCATTATAAGCCTTTACTCAATGAGCACCAATGATCAATTTAGAATAATCATATTAACTGGCCGATGAACTTGACATGTCTGCACTAAATTGTCAGTAACAATTTATTTAGTGTTATAAATGACACGAATCCAATGTCCACGTTAAGCTAGCTCAATTTTCTTTAGTGTGTCTTTTTTATATCTATTTCTGTCACAATATTGAAAATTGAGCTAGCTTAACGTAGGCATTTTATTCTTGTCATTCGGAGTTCTAAATCAAAAGTTAGTGATGATTTAGTGTAGATATGTCAAGTTGATGGGCCAGTTAAAGTGATCATTCTAAACTGATCATTGGTGCTCATTGAATAAAGGTTTAGAAATGAAGCATAATGCATGGCATCATGCAGTTTTGGCTAGATTGGATTACTTGCACGCTTTTTTGTATCTATTTCTGTCTCAAATTTTGTCACAATATAGAAAATTGTTCTAACTTTTCATTGGCATTGGATTCGTGTCATTATGAGCACTGAATCATAAGTTACGGCCGATTTAGTGCGGATATGTCAAGTTGATTGGTCAGTTAAAGTGGTCATTTTAAACTGATCATTGGTGCTCATTGAGTAAAGGCTTATAAATATAGCAAAATGCATGACATCACACAGTTTTGGTTAGATTGGATTACTTGAATGATTTGTTATACATATTTCTGTCTCAAACTTTGTCACAATATAGAAAATTGAGCTAGATTAAGGTAGCAATTGGATTCGTGACATTATGAGCTCTAAATCAAAAGTTATGGACAATTTAGTGTAGACAAGTCAACTTGATCGCCTAGTTAAAGTGATCAGTCTAAACTGATCATTTGTGCTCATTGATTAAAGGCTTAAAAATGAAGCATAATGCATGGCTTCATGCAGTTCTGGCTAGGTTGGATTAGTTGAATGCTTTTTTGTATCTATTAATGTCTTCAATTTTGTCAGAATATAGAAAATGGAGCTAACTTAACGCGGGCATTGGATTCGTGTCATTATGAGCTCTAAATCATAAGTTACGAACGATTTACTGCGGACATGTCAAGTTTATCGACCATTTAAAGTGATCATTATTAACTGATCATCGGGGCTCATTGAGTAAAGGCTTATAAATGAGGCATAATGCATGGCATCACACAGTCTTGGTTATATTTGATTACTTGAATGCTTTTTTATATCTATTTTTGTCACAATATTGAAAATTGAGATAGCTTAACATAGGCATTTTATTCTTGTCATTCGGAGTTCTAAATCAAAAGTTAGTGATTATTTAGTGTAGATATGTCAAGTTGATCAGCCAGTTAAAGTGATCATTCTAAACTGATCATTGGTGCTCATTGAATAAATGCTTACAAATGAAGCATAATGCATGGCATCAAGCAGTTTTGGCTAGATTGGATTACTTGAACGTTTTTTTGTATCTATTTCTGTCTAAAATTTTGTCACAATATAGAAAATCGATCTAACTTTTCATTGGCATTGGATTCGTGTCAATATGATCTCTGAATCATAAGTTACGGCCGATTTAGTGCGGATATGTCAAGTTGATTGGTCAGTTAAAGTGGTTATTTAAAACTGATCATTGGTGCTCATTGAGTAAATGCTTATAAATAAAGCATAATGCATGATATAACACAGTTTTGGTTCGATTGGATTACGTGAATGATTTGTTATACATATTTTTGTCTCAAACTTTGTCACAATACAGAAAATTGAGCTAGATTAAGGTAAGAACTGGATTCGTGTCATTATGAGCTCTAAATCAAAAGTTACGGACAATTTAGTGCAGACAAGTCAACTTGATCGCCTAGTTAAAGTGATCCTTCTAAACTGATCATTTTTGCACAATGATTAAAGGCTTAAAAATGAAGCATAATGCATGGCTTCATGCAATTTTGGCTAGATTGGATTAGTTGAATGCATTTTTGTATCTATTTATGTCTTCAATTTTGTCACAATATAGAAAATTTAGCTAACTTAACGAGGGCATTGGATTCGTGTCATTGTGAGCTCTAAATCATAAGTTACGGACTATTTACTCCGTACATGTCAAGTTGATCGGCCAGTTAAAGTGATCATTATTAACTGATCATCGGGGCTCATTGAGTAAAGGCTTATAAATGAGGCATAATGCATGGCATCAAACAGTTTTGGTTATATTCGATTACTTGAATGCTTTTTTAT
>JAEVFF010000184.1:415519-458912 GCA_018901945.1 Pugionium dolabratum
CGATTTAGTGCGGATATGTCAAGTTGATTGGTCAGTTAAAGTGGTTATTTAAAACTGATCATTGGTGCTCATTGAGTAAAGGCTTATAAATAAAGCATAATGCATGATATCACACAGTTTTGGTTCGATTGGATTACGTGAATGATTTGATGTACATATTTCTGTCTCAAACTTTGTCACAATACAGAAAATTGAGCTAGATTAAGGTAGGAACTGGATTCGTGTCATTATGAGCTCTAAATCAAAAGTTACGGACAATTTCGTGCAGACAAGTCAACTTGATCGCCTAGTTAAAGTGATCCTTCTAAACTGATCATTTTTGCACGATGATTAAAGGCTTAAAAATGAAGCATAATGCATGGCTTCGTGCAATTTTGGCTAGATTGAATTAGTTGAATGCATTTTTGTATCTATTTATGTCTTCAATTTTGTCCAATATAGAAAATTGAGCTAACTTAACGAGGGCATTGGATTCGTGTCATTGTGAGCTCTAAATCATAAGTTACGGACGATTTACTCCGTACATGTCAAGTTGATCGGCCAGTTAAAGTGATCATTATTAACTGATCATTGGGGCTCATTGAGTAAAGGCTTATAAATGAGGCATAATGCATGGCATCACACAGTTTTGGTTATATTCGATTACTTGAACACTTTTTTATATCTATTTTCGTCACAATATTGAAAATTGAGATAGCTTAACATAGGCATTTTATTCTTGTCATTCGGAGTTCTAAATCAAAAGTTAGTGATTATTTAGTGTAGATATGTCAAGTTGATCGGCCAGTTAAAGTGATCATTCTAAACTGATCATTGGTGCTCATTGAATAAACGCTTACAAATGAAGCATAATGCATGGCATCAAGCAGTTTTGGCTAGATTGGATTACTTGAACGCTTTTTTGTATCTATTTTTGTCTCAAATTTTGTCACAATATAGAAAATTGATCTAACTTTTCATTGGCATTGGATTCCTGTCCTTATGAGCTCTGAATCATAAGTAACGGTCTATTTAGTGCGGATATGTCAAGTTGATTGGTCAGTTAAAGTGGTCGTTTTAAAGTGATCATTGGTGCTCATTGAGTAAAGGCTTATAAATAAAGCATAATGCATGACATCAAACAGTTTTGGTTAGATTAAATTACTTGAATGATTTGTTATACATATTTCTGTCTCAAACTTTGTCACAATACAGAAAATTGAGCTAGATTAAGGTAGGAATTGGATTCGTGTCATTATGAGCTCTAAATCAAAAGTTACGGACAATTTAGTGCAGACAAGTCAACTTGATCGCCTAATTAAAGTGATCATTCTAAACTGATCATTTGTGCTCATTGATTAAAGGCCTAAAAATGAAGCATAATGCATGGCTTCATGCAATTTTTGCTAGATTGGATTAGTTGAATGCATTTTTGTATCTTTTTATGTCTTCAATTTTGTCACAATATAGAAAATTGAGCTAACTTAACGTGGGCATTGGATTCGTGTCATTATGAGCTCTAAATCATAAGTTACGGACGATTTACTGCGGACATGTCAAGTTTATCGACCATTTAAAGTGATCATTATTAACTGATCATCGGGGCTCATTGAGTAAAGGCTTATAAATGAGGCATAATGCATGGCATCACACAATTTTGGTTTTATTCAATTACTTGAACGCTTTTTTATATCTATTTCTGTCACAATATTGAAAATTGAGCTAGCTTAACATAGGCATTTTATTCTTGTCATTCGGAGTTCTAAATCAAAAGTTAGTGATTATTTAGTGTAGATATGTCAAGTTGATCGGCCAGTTAAAGTGATCATTCTAAACTGATCATTGGTGCTCATTGAATAAACGCTTACAAATGAAGCATAATGCATGGCATCAAGCAGTTTTGGCTAGATTGGATTACTTGAACGCTTTTTTGTATCTATTTTTGTCTCAAATTTTGTCACAATATAGAAAATTGATCTAAATTTTCATTGGCATTGGATTCCTGTCATTATGAGCTCTGAATCATAAGTTACGGTCGATTTAGTGCAGATATGTCAAGTTGATTGGTCAGTTAAAGTGGTCATTTTAAAGTGATCATTGGTGCTCATTGAGTAAAGGCTTATAAATAAAGCATAATGCATGACATCAAACAGTTTTGGTTAGATTGGATTACTTGAATGATTTGTTATACATATTTCTGTCTCAAACTTTGTCATAATACAGAAAATTGAGCTAGATTACGGTAGGAATTCGATTCGTGTCATTATGAGCTCTAAATCAAAAGTTACGGACAATTTAGTGCACACAAGTCAACTTGATCGCCTAGTTAAAGTGATCATTCTAAACTGATCATTTGTGCTCATTGATTAAAGGCTTAAAAATGAAGCATAATGCATGGCTTCATGCAGTTTCGGCTAGATTGGATTAGTTGAATGCATTTTTGTATCTATTTATGTCTTAAATTTTGTCACAATATAGAAAATTGAGCTAACTTAACGAGGGCATTGGATTCGTGTAATTGTGAGCTCTAAATCATAAGTTACGGACCATTGACAGCGTACATGTCAAGTTGATCGGCCAGTTAAAGTGCTCATTATTAACTGATCATTGGAGCTCATTGAGTAAAGGCTTATAAATGAGGCATAATGCATGGCATCACACAGTTTTGGTTATATTCGATTACTTGAACGCTTTTTTATATCTATTTTTGTCACAATATTGAAAATTGAGATAGCTTAACGTAGGCATTTTATTCTTGT
This sequence comes from Pugionium dolabratum, assembly GCA_018901945.1. Lineage (NCBI taxonomy): Eukaryota > Viridiplantae > Streptophyta > Magnoliopsida > Brassicales > Brassicaceae > Pugionium > Pugionium dolabratum. The sequence goes on from JAEVFF010000184.1 coordinate 418,258, forward strand.
CATTCGGAACTCTAAATCAAAAGTTAGTGATGATTTAGTGTAGATATGTCAAGTTGATCGGCCAGTTAAAGTGATCATTCTAAACTGATCATTGGTGCTCATTGAATAAAGGCTTACAAATGAAGCATAATGCATGGCATCAAGCAGTTTTGGCTAGATTGGATTACTTGAATACTTTTTTGCATCTATTTCTGTCTCAAATTTTGTCACAATATTGAAAATTGATCTAACTTTTCATGGGCATTGGATTCGTGTCATTATGAGCTCTGAATCATAAGTTACGGCCGATTTAGTGTGAATATGTCAAGTTGATTGGTCACTTAAAGTGGTCATTTTAAACTGATCATTGGTGCTCATTGAGTAAAGGCTTTTAAATGAACCATAATGCATGACATCACACAGTTTTGGTTAGATTGGATTACTTGAATGTTTGTTATACATATTTCTGTCTCAAACTTTGTCACAATATAGAAAATGGAGCTAGATTAAGGTAGGAATTTGATTCGTGTCATTATGAGCTCTAAATCAAAAGTTATGGACAATTTAGTGCAGACAAGTCATCTTGATCGCCTAGTTAAAGTGATCATTCTAAACTGATCATTTGTGCTCATTGATTAAAGGCTTAAAAATGAAGCATAATGCATGGCTTCATGCTGTTTTGGCTAGATTGGATTAGTTGAATGCTTTTTTGTATCTATTTATGTCTTAACTTTTGTCACAATATAGAATATTGAGCTAACTTAACGAGGGCATTGGATTCGTGTCATTGTGAGCTCTAAATCATAAGTTACGGATGATTTACTGCAGACATGTCAAGTTTATCGGCCATTTAAAGTGATCATTATTAACTGATCATCGGGGCTCATTGAGTAAAGGCTTATAAATGAGGCATAATGCATGGCATCACACAGTTTTGGTTATATTCGATTACTTGAACGCTTTTTTATCTATTTCTGTCAATATTGAAAATTGAGGTAGCTTAACGTAGGCATTTTATTCGTGTCATTCAGAGCTCTAACTCAAAAGTTAGTGATGATTTAGTGTAGATATGTCAAGTTTATCGGCCAGTTAAAGTGATCATTCTAAACTGATCATTGGTGCTCATTGAATAAACGCTTACGAATGAAGCATAATGCATGGCATCATGCAGTTTTGGCTAGATTGGATTACTTGAATGCTTTTTTGTATCTATTTCTATCTCAATTTTTGTCAATATATAGAAAATTGATCTAATTTTTCATTGGCATTGGATTCGTGTCATTATGAGCTCTGAATCATAAGTTACGGCCGATTTAGTGCGGATATGTCAAGTTGATTGGTTAGTTAAAGTGGTCATTTTAAAGTGATCATTGGTGCTCATTGAGTAAAGGGTTATAAATAAAGCATAATGCATGACATCACACAGTTTTGGTTAGATTGGATTACTTGAATGATTTCTAATACATATTTCTGTCTCAAACTTTGTCACAATACAGAAAATTGAGCTAGATTAAGGTAGGAGTTGGATTCGTGTCATTATGAGCTCTAAATCAAAAGTTACGAACAATTTAGTGCAGACAAGTCAACTTGATCGCCTAGTTAAAGTGATCATTCTAAACTGATCATTTGTGCTCATTGATTAAAGGCTTAAAAATGAACCATAATGCATGGCTTCATGCAGTTTTGGCTAGATTGGATTAATTGAATGCATTTTTGTATCTATTTATGTCTTAAATTTTGTCACAATATAGAAAATTGAGCTAACTTAACGAGGGCATTGGATTCGTGTCATTGTGAGCTCTAAATCATAAGTTACGGATCATTTACTGCGTACATGTGAAGTTGATCGGCCAGTTAAAGTGATCATTATTAACTGATCATTGGGGATCATTGAGTAAAGGCTTATAAATGAGGCATAATGCATGGCATCACACAGTTTTGGTTATATTCGATTACTTGAACGCTTTTTTATATTTATTTTTGTCACAATACTGAAAATTGAGATAGCTTAACGTAGGCATTTTATTCTTGTCATTCGGAACTCTAAATCAAAAGTTAGTGATGATTTAGTGTAGATATGTCAAGTTGATCGGCCAGTTAAAGGGATCATTCTAAACTGATCATTGGTGCTCATTGAATAAAGGCTTACAAATGAAGCATAATGCATGGCATCAAGCAGTTTTGGCTAGATTGGATTACTTGAATACTTTTTTGCATCTATTTCTGTCTCAAATTTTGTCACAATATAGAAAATTGATCTAACTTTTCATGGGCATTGGATTCCTGTCATTATGAGCTCTGAATCATAAGTTACGGCCGATTTAGTGCGAATATGTCAAGTTGATTGGTCAGTTAAAGTGGTCTTTTTAAACTGATCATTGGTGCTCATTGAGTAAAGGCTTTTAAATGAAGCATAATGCATGACATCACACAGTTTTGACTAGATTGTATTACTTGAATGTTTGTTATACATATTTCTGTCTCAAACTTTGTCACAATATAGAAAATGGAGCTAGATTAAGGTAGTAATTTTATTCGTGTCATTATGAGCCCTAAATCAAAAGTTACGGACAATTTAGTGCAGACAAGTCATCTTGATCGCCTAGTTAAAGTGATCATTCTAAACTGATCATTTGTGCTCATTGATTAAAGGCTTAAAAATGAAGCATAATGCATGGCTTCATGCTGTTTTGGCTAGATTGGATTAGTTGAATGCTTTTTTGTATCTATTTATGTCTTAACTTTTGTCACAATATAGAATATTGAGCTAACTTAACGAGGGCATTGGATTCGTGTCATTGTGAGCTCTAAATCATAAGTTACGGATGATTTACTGCGGACATGTCAAGTTTATCGGCAATTTAAAGTGATCATTATTAACTGATCATCGGGGCTTATTGAGTAAAGGCTTATAAATGAGTCATAATGCATGGCATCACACAGTTTTGGTTATATTCGATTACTTGAACGCTTTTTTTATCTATTTCTGTCACAATACTGAAAATTGAGATAGCTTAACGTAGGCATTTTATTCGTGTCATTCGGAACTCTAACTCAAAAGTTAGTGATGATTTAGTGTAGATATGTCAAGTTGATCGGCCAGTTAAAGTGATCATTCTAAACTGATCATTGGTGCTCATTGAATAAAGGCTTACAAATGAAGCATAATGCATGGCATCAAGCAGTTTTGGTTAGATTGGATTACATGAACGCTTTTTTGTATCTATTTCTGTCTCAAATTTTGTCACAATATAGAAAATTGATCTAACTTTTCATTGGCATTGGATTCGTGTCATTATGAGCTCTGAATCATAAGTTACGACCGATTTAGTGCGGATATGTCAAGTTGATTGGTCAGTTAAAGTGGTCATTTTAAAGTGATCATTGGTGCTCATTGAGTAAAGGGTTATAAATAAAGCATAATGCATGACATCACACAGTTTTGGTTAGATTGGATTACTTGAATGATTTGTTATACATATTTCTGTCTCAAACTTTGTCGCAATACAGAAAATTGAGCTAGATTAAGGTAGGAATTGGATTCGTGTCATTATGAGCTCTAAATCAAAAGTTACGGACAATTTAGTGCAGAGAAGTCAACTTGATCGCCTTGTTAAAGTGATCATTCTAAACTGATCATTTGTGCTCATTGATTAAAGGCTTAAAAATGAAGCATAATGCATGGCTTCATGCAGTTTTGGCTAGATTGGATTAATTGAATGCATTTTTGTATCTATTTATGTCTTAAATTTTGTCATAATATAGAAAATTGAGCTAACTTAACGAGGGCATTGGATTCGTGTCATTGTGAGCTCTAAATCATAAGTTACGGATCATTTACTGCGTACATGTCAAGTTGATCGGCCAGTTAAAGTGATCTTTATTAACTGATCATTGGGGATCATTGAGTAAAGGCTTATAAATGAGGCATAATGCATGGCATCACACAGTTTTGGTTATATTCGATTACTTGAACGCTTTTTTATATATATCTCTGTCACAATATTGAAAATTGAGATAGCTTAACATAGGCATTTTATTCTTGTCATTTGGAGCTCTAAATCAAAAGTTAGTGATGATTTAGTGTAGATATGTCAAGTTGATCGGCTAGTTAAAGTGATCATTCTAAACTGATCATTGGTGCTCATTGAATAAAGGCTTACAAATGAAGCATAATGCATGGCATCAAGCACTTTTGGCTAGATTGGATTACTTGAACGCAATTTTTGTATCTATTTCTGTCTCAAATTTTGTCTAAATATTGAAAATTGATCTAACTTTTCATGGGCATTGGATTCGTGTCATTATGAGCTCTGAATCATAAGTTACAGCTGATTTAGTGCAGATATGTCAAGTTGATTGGTCAGTTAAAGTGGTCATTTTAAACTGATCATTGGTGCTCATTGAGTAAAGGCTTATAAATAAAGCATAATGCATGACATCACACAGTTTTGACATCACACAGTAGTTAGGAAAATTTCATATTACGGTATTCATGGCCATCTTGAGTACAGCCTTGTGCGGTCCAAACTTTGCAGGTAGCCATCTCAGCATTTTCTTACAAGTTTTTTGTCTTTGTACACTTTCCCCAAGACTGCCGCCTCATTAGCAATGGAGCTTAGCTTGGAACCAAAGCTAGAGATCGATTCATCACCATCCATGCGAAGGTTCTCAAACTGTGAGGCCAAGTGGTCTAACCTTGTTCTTTTCACTGTAGATGTACCTTCAAATGAGTTCACTAGGATATCCCATACGTCTTTGGCTGCTGCACACCCTTGCACCAATTTGAACTGTTCAATATCAATTGCACAGAAAATTTCAGTGAGTGCCTTAGAGTTGAATTTTGATGCACTTTTGTCTGCTTCAGTCCATCTTTCCTTCGGTTTTGGTACTTTTTCTCCTTCCTGAGTCAATATGGTTGGTTCTTCCCAACCCATCTCTACAGCAGTCCATGCGTCTTCATCGATTCCCCGAATGCGTTGTCTCATTCGCACTTTCCAATGCCCAAAGTTATTCTCATCGAGAATAAGAGATTTCGGAACAGCAATAAGCTCATTTGGTGTCTCCATATTCCTCCACAGGATCTCAACCTGTTAATATATGTAAGTCTATTGGCGGTGACCCGCTCTGATACCAATTGAAAGAGCTGGAATATGAAGAACCGTTGAACACGAGTTGAACACAAAGATTTATGTATGCAAACTCACACAACTTTTATTAGAAATCACTTAAATAAGTTCCTTACAACTTATTTAATTAGCTTCACACGACGTCAACCTTGACTCGCCCCTGAACGATTCCTAATCTACCCAAGCTCACCGGTGCAACGTCTGTCGCACACGCTCTCAGTACCCTCGCCAAGGTTTTTTCTCTCAACCTACGAGCTACCTTTTTTTCTCTCTCAAAAAACCTAAACCCAGGGCTTTTCATCATATAACTATTTATATGAATCCCTAGGGAACCCTAGACCAATATTTAATGAATCCCCAATATTCCCTAAATATTGTCCTTCCTTATTGTGCAGATTCATGTCTTGCACAATATTCTCCCGAGCTCATCCACTCGTGATGCGCCACGTCACACTTCACAAGCTCAAATCAGATTGCACCAGTTGTGCACTGTCCACCTGGCCGATCCTTCTTTGTTGCACATCCTGTGCAACGGTTACTCTATTGTGCAGAGTCTTGTCTTGCACGTAGTCTTCACTTCTCATCCGTATGTGGCATGCCTTGCTACACTTCATGAGCCACGTCTTTACTGCTCATTCCTCTGTGTCATGCCCCGTCACACTTTCTGCTTGCACCGTCTGTGCAATGTCCATTTCTGGACAGTTTTTCACCATTGCACAACCTTTGTAATGATCATCGATGTTCCTCTGTTCTAACAGAATAAAGGCTTATAAATGAAGCATAAAGCATGACATCATGCAGTTTTGGCTAGATTGGATTACGTGAACGCTTTTTGTATCTATTTCTGTCTAAAATTTTGTCACAATATAGAAAATTGAGCTAGCTTAACGTGGGCATTGGATTCATTAAATGATCATTGGTGCTCATTGAGTAAAGGCTTATAAATGAAGCATAATGCATGGCATCACACAGTTTTTGTTAGATTGGATTACTTGAATGATTTGTTATACATATTTCTGTCTCAAACTTTGTCACAATATAGAAAATTGAGCTAGATTAAGGTAGAAATTGGATTCGTGTCATGAGCTCTAAATCAAAAGTTAGGGACGATTTGGTGTGTACATGTCAAGTTGATATGCCAGTTAAAGTGATCATTCTAAACTAATCATTGGTGGTCATAGAGTAAATGCTTAGAAATGAAGCATATTGCATAGCATCACGAAGTTTTGGCTAGATTGGATTAGTTGAACACTTTTACGTATTTATTTTAGTCTCAAATTTCGTCACAATTTAGAAAACTAAGATAGATTAACGTAGGCATTGGATTCGTGTCATTATGAGCTCTAATTCAAAAGTTAGGGATGATTTAGTGCATACATGTTAAGTTGATCGGCCAGTTAAATTGATCATTCTAAACTGATCATTGGTTCTCATTGAGTAAAGGCTTAGAAATGAAGCATAATGCAAGGCATCACGCAGTTTTGGTTATATTAGATTACATGAACTCTTTTTCGTATCTATTTTTGTCTCAAATTTTGTCACAATATAGAAAATTGAGCTAACTTAACATGGACATTGGATTCGTGTTATTCTGAGCTCTAAATCAAAAGTAAAGGACAATTTAGTGCGGACATGTCCACTTGATCGCCTAGTTAAAGTGATCATTCTAAACTAATCATTTGTGCTCATTGAACAAAGGCTTATAAATGAAGCATAATGCATGGCATCATGCAGTATCGGCTAGATTTTGATTACTAAAACGCTTTTTTATGTATTTATGTCTTAAATTTTGTCTCAGTATAGAAAATTGAGCTAACTAAACGTGGGCATTGGATTCGTGTCATTATGAGCTCTAAATCATAAGTTACGGACGATTTACAGCGCACATGTCAAGTTGATCGGCCAGTTAAAGTGATCATTATTAACTGATCACTGGGGCTCATTGAGTAAAAGCTTATAAATGAAGCATAATGCATGGCATCACGCAGTTTTGGTTATATTGATTACTTGAACGCTTTTTATATATATTTCTGTCACAATATTGAAAATTGAGCTAGCTTAACGTAGGCATTGGATTCGTGTCATTCGGAGCTCTAAATCAAAAGTTAGTGATGATTTAGTGTAAACATGTCCAGTTGTGCTCTAAATCAAAAGTAAAGGACAATTTAGTGTGGACATGTCCAGTTGATCGCCTAGTTAAAGTGATCATTCTAAACTAATCATTTGTGCTCATTGAACAAAGGCTTATAAATGAAGCATAATGCATGGTATCATGCAGTATCGGCTAGATTTTGATTACTAAAACGCTTTTTTATGTATTTATGTCTTAAATTTTGTCTCAGTATAGAAAATTGAGCTAACTAAACGTGGGCATTGGATTCGTGTCATTATGAGCTCTAAATCATACAGACGATTTACAGCGCACATGTCAAGTTGATCGGCCAGTTAAAGTGATCATTATTAACTGATCAATGTGGCTCATTGAGTAAAAGCTTATAAATGAAGCATAATGCATGGCATCACGCAGTTTTGGTTATATTGATTACTTGAACGCTTTTTTATATATATTTCTGTCACAATTTTGAAAATTGAGCTAGCTTAACGTAGGCATTGGATTCGTGTCATTCGGAGCTCTAAAATCAAAAGTTAGTGATGATTTAGTGTAAACATGTCCAGTTGATCGGCCAGTTAACGTGATCATTTTAAACTGATCATTGGTGCTCATTGAGTAAAGGCTTAGAAGTGAAGCATAATGCATGGGATCACGCAGTATTGGTTAGATTGGATTACTTGAACGCTTTTTCATATATATTTTTGTCTCAAATTTTGTCATAATATCGAAAATTGAGCTAGTTTAACGTAGGCATTGGATTCGTGTAATTCTGAGCTCTAAATCAATAGTTAAGGATGATTTAATGCGGACATGTCAAATTGATCGGCCAGTTAAAATGATCATTCTAAACTGATCATTGGTACTCAATGAGTAAAGGCTTAGAAGTGAAGTATAATGCATGGCATCACGACGTTTTTGTTATATTGGATTACTTGATTGCTTTTTCGTATCTATTTTTATCTCAAATTTTGTCACAATATAGAAAATTGAGCTAACTTAACATGAACATTGGATTCGTATTATTCTGAGTTCTAAATCAAAAGTTAAGGACAATTTAGTGCGGACATGTCAAGTTGATCGCCTAGTTAAACTGATCATTCTAAACTGATCATTTGTGCTCATTGAACAAAGGCATATAAGTGAAGCATAATGCATGACATCATGCAGTTTTGGCTAGATTTGATTACTTGAACGCTTTTTTGTATCTATTTATGTCTCAAATTTTGTCACATTATAGAAAATTGAGCTAACTTAACGTGGGCATTCGATTCATGTCATTATGAGCTCTAAATCATAAGTTATGGACGATTTACTATGTAAATTTAAAGTTGATCGGCCAGTTAAAGTGATCATTATTAACTGATCATTGGTGCTCATTGAGTAAAGGCTTAGAAATGAAGCATAATGCATGGCATCACGAAGTTTGGGTTATATTGGATTACTTGAACGCTTTTTCATATCTATTTTTGTCTCAAATTTTGTCACAATATAGAAAATTGAGCTAACTTAACATGAACATTGGATTCGTAGTATTCTGAGTTCTAAATCAAAAGTTAGGGACAATTTAGTGCGGACAAGTCAAGTTGATCGCCTAGTTAAAGTGATCAATTCTAAACTGATCATTTGTGCTATTTGAACAAAGACTTATAAGTGAAGCTTAATGCATGACATCATGCAGTTTTGGCTAGATTTGATTACTTGAACGCTTTTTTGTATCTATTTATGTCTCAAATTTTGTCACATTATAGAAAATTGAGCTAACTTAATGTTGGCATTGGATTTGTGTCATTATGACTCTAAATCATAAGTTATGGATGATTTACTACGTACATGTCAAGTTGATCGTCCAGTTAAAGTGATCATTATTAACTGATCATTGGGGCTCATTGAGTAAAGGCTTATAAATGAAGCATAATGCATGGCATCACGCAGTTTTGGTTATATTCGATTACTTGAACGCTTTTTATATTTATTTATGTCACAATATTGAAAATTGAGCTAGCTTAACGTAGGCATTGGATTCGTGTCATTCGGAGCTCTAAATCAAAAGTTACTGATGATTTAGTGTATACATGTCAAGTTGATTGGCCTGTTAAAGTGATCATTCTAAATTGATCATTGGTGCTCATTGAGTAAAAGCTTAGAAGTGAAGCATAATGCATAAGATCACGCATTTTGGTTAGATTGGATTACTTGAACACGTTTTCATATATATTTTTGTCTCAAATTTTGTCACAATATAGAAAATTGAGCTAGCTTAACGTAGGCATTGTATTCGTGTCATTCTGAGCTCTAAATCAATAGTTAAGGATGATTTAGTGCGGACATGTCAAATTGATCGGCCTGTTGAAGTGATCATTCTAAACTGATCATTGGTGCTCATTGAGTAAAGGCTTAGAAATAAAGCATAATGCATGGCATCACGCAGTTTTGGTTAGATTGGATTACTTGAATGCTTTTTCGTATCTATATTCGTCTCAAAATTTGTCACAATATAGAAAATTGAGTTAGCTTAACGTAGGCATTGGATTCGTGTTATTTTGAGCTCTAAATGATACGTTATAGATGATTTAGTACGTAAATGTCAAGTTGATCGGCCAGTTAAAGTGATCATTCTAAACTGATCATTTGTGGTCATTGAGTAAAGGCTTATAAGTGAAGCATAATGCATGACATCATGCAGTTTTGCATAGAATTCATTACTTGAACGCTTTTCTGTATATATTTCTGTCTCAAATTTTGTCACAATATAGAAAATTGAGCTAGCTTAACAAGGGCATTGGATTCATGTGATTATGAGCTCTAAATCATAAGTTTCGGACGATTTAGTGCATACATGTCAAGTTCATCAGCCAGTTAAAGTGATCATTCTTAAATGATCATTGGTACTCATTGAGTAAAGGCTTATAAATGAAGCATAATGCATGGCATCACGTAGTTTTGGTTATATTCGATTACTTGATCGTTTTTTATAACAATTTAAAACATTTAACTAGCTTAACGTAGGCATTGGATTCGTGTCATTATGAGCTCTAAATCATAAGTTAGGGATGATTTTGTGTGGACATGTCAAGCTATTTAAAGTGATCATTGAAAACTAATCATTGGTGCTCATTGAGTAAAGGCTTATAAATGAAGCATAATGCATGCCATCACACAGTTTTGGTTAGATTGGTTTACTTGAATGATTTGTTATATTTATGTCTTTCTTAAATTTTGTCACAATATAGAATTTTGAGCTAGCTTAAGGTAGAAATTGGATTCGTGTCATTCTGAGCTCTAAATCAAAAGTTTGGGATGATTTGGTGCGGACATGTCAAGTTGATCGGCCAGTAAAAGTGATCATTCTAAACTGATCATTAGCTCATTGAGTAAAGGCTTAGAAATGGAGCGTAATGCATGGCATCACGCAGTTTTGGTTAGATTGGATTACTTGAATGCTTTTTCGTAGCTATTTTCGTCTCAAATTTTGCCACAATTTAGAAAATTGAGCTAGATTAACGTAGGCATTGGATTCGTATCATTCAGACCTCTAAATCAAAAGTCAGAGATGATTTAGTGCAGACATGTCAAGTTGATCGGCCAGTTAAAGTGATCATTCTAAACTGATCATTGGTTTCCATTGAGTAAAGGCTTAGAAATGAAGCATAATGCATGTCATCATGCAGTTTTGCATAGATTGGATTACTTGAACGCTTTTTGTATCTATGTTGATGGTTCAGTTAAATTGATCATTCTAAACTGATCATTTGTGGTCATTGAGTAGAGGCTTATAAATGAAGCATAATGCATGCCAACATGCAGTTTTGCATCAATTGGATTATTGGAACGCTTTTTGTATCAAATTTTGTTTCAAAACTTGTCACAATATAGAAAATTGAGCTAGCTTAACGTAGGCATTGGATCGTGTCATTCTGAGCTATAAATCATAAGTTACAAACAATTTAATGCGGACATGTCAAGTTGATCGGCCAGTTAAAGTGATCATTCTTAAATGATCACTGGGGCTCATTGAGTAAAGTCTTATAAATGAAGCATAATGCATGGCATCACGCAGTTTTTTATATTCGATTACTTGAACACTTTTTTATATCCATTTTTGTCACAATATAGAAACCTGAGCTAACTTAACGTAGGCATTGGATTCGTGTCATTCGGAGCTTTAAATCAAAAGTTAGTGATGATTTAGTGCAGAAATTTCAAGTTGATCGGCCTGTTAAAGTGATCATTCTAAACTGATCATTGGTGCTCATTGAGTAAAGGCTTAGAAATGAAGCATAATGCATGGCATCACACAGTTTTGGTTAGACTAGATTACTTGAACGCCTTTTCGTATATATTTTTGTCTCAAATTTTTTCAGAATATAGAAAATTGAGCTAGCTTAACCTAGGCATTAGATTCGTGTCATTCGGAGCTCTAAATTAGAAGTTAGGGATAGTTTGGTGCGGACATGTCAAGTTGATCGGCTAGTTAAAGTGATCATTCTAAACTGATCATTGGTGCTCATTGAGTAAAGGCATAGAAATGAAGCATAATGTATGGCATCACGCAGTTTTGGTTAGATAGGATTACTTGAACGCTTTTTCGTATCTATTTTCGTCTCAAATTTTGTCACAATTTAAAAAATTTAGCTAGCTTAACATAGGCATTGGATTCGTGTCATTCTGTGGTCTAAATGAAAACTTAGGGATGATTTGGTGTAGACATGTCAAGTTGATCGGCCAGTTAAAGTGATCATTATAAACTAACCATTGGTTCCCATTGATTAAATGCTTAGATATGAAGCATAATATATGGCATCACGCAATTTTGGTTATATTGGATTACTTGCACGCTTTTTCATATGTATTTTTGTCTCAAATTTTGTTACAATATAGAAAATTGAGCTAACTTTTCATGGGCATTGGATTCGTGTCATTATGAGCTATAAATCATAAGTTATGAATGATTAAGTGCAGATATGTCAAGTTGATCGGCCAGTTAAAGTGATCATTATAAACTGATCATTTGTGATCATTGAGTAAAAGCTTATCTATGAAGCATAATGCATGGCATCATCCAGTTTTGCATAAATTGTATTACTTGAACGCTTTTTTGTATCTATTTCTGTCTCAAATTTTGTCACAATATTGAAAATCGATCTAGCTTAACGTGGGCATTGGATTCGTGTCATCATGAGCTCTAAATCATAAGTTACGGACGATTTAGTGCAGCCATGTCAAGTGCATCGGCCAGTTAAAGTGATCATTCTAAACTGATCATTTGTGTTGATTGAGTAAAGGCTCATAAATGATGCATAATGCATTGCATCATGTTGTTTTGCATAGATTGGATTACTTAAACGCTTTTTTGTATCTACTTCGGTTTCAAATTTTGTCAAAATATAGAAAATTGAGCTAACTTAACGTGAGCAGTGGATACGTGTCATTATGAGCACTATTTAATAAGTTACGGACGATTTAGTCTGGACATGTCAAGTTGATCGGCCACTTAAAGTGATCATTTTTAACTGGTCATTGGTGCTCATTGAGAAAAGCCTTGTAAATGAAGCACAATGCCTGGTATCATGCAGTTTTGGTTATATTCAATTACTTGAACGCTTTTTGATATCTATTTCTGTCACAATATAGAAAATTGAGCTAGCCTAACGTAGCCATTGGATTCGTGTCATTCGGAGCTCTAAATCAAAAGTTAGTGATGATTTAGTGCAGAAATGTCAAGTTGATCGGCCAGTTAAAGTGATCATTCAAAATTGATCATTGGTTCTCATTGAGTAAAGGCTTAGAAATGAACCCTAATGCATGGCATCACGCAGTTTTGGTTAGATAGGATTACTTGAACCCTTTTTCGTATCTATTTTCGTCTCAAATTTTGTCACAATTTAGAAAATTTAGCTAACTTAACATAGGCATTGGATTCGTGTCATTCTGTGCTCTAAATGAAAAGTTAGGGATGATTTGGTGCAGACAAGTTGATCGGCCAGTTAAAGTGATCATTATAAACTGACCATTGGTTCCCATTGATTAAATGCTTAGATATGAAGCATAATGCATGGCATCACGCAGTTTTGGTTATAATGGATTACTTGAACGCTTTTTCATAGGTATTTTTGTCTCAAATTTTGTTACAATATAGAAAATTGAGCTAACTTTTCATGGGCATTGGATTCGTGTCATTATGAGCTATAAATCATAAGTTATGAACGATTTAGTGTAGATATGTCAAGTTGGTCTGCTAGTTAAAGTGATCATTCTAAACTGATCATTTGTGATCATTGAGTAAAAGCTTATAAATGAAGCATAATGCATGGCATCATGCAGTTTTGCATAAATTGTATTACTTGAACGCTTTTTTGCATCTATTTCTGTCTCAAATTTTGTCACAATATTGAAAATGGATCTAGCTTAACGTGGGCATTGGATTCGTGTCATTATGAGCTCTAAATAATAAGTTACGGGCGATTTAGTGCAGCCACATCAAGTTGATCGGCCAGTTAAAGTGATCATTCTAAACTGATCATTTGTGTTGATTGAGTAAAGGCTCATAAATGAAGCATAATGCATGGCATCATGTAGTTTTGCATAGATTGGATTACTTAAATGCTATTTTGTATCTATTTCGGTTTCAAATTTTGTCACACTGTACAAAATTGAGCTAGCTTAACGTGAGCAGTGGATACGTGTCATTATGAGCATTATTTAATAAGTTACGAACGATTTAGTGCGGACATGTCAAGTTGATCGGCCAGTTAAAGTGATCATTTTTAACTGGTCATTGGTGCTCATTGAGAAAAGCCTTGTCAATGAAGCACAATGCCCGGTATCACGTAGTTTTGGTTATATTCGATTACTTGCACGCTTTTTGATATCTATTTATGTCACAATATAGAAAATTGAGCTAGCCTAACGTAAGCATTGGATTCGTGTCATTCGGAGCTCTAAATCAAAACTTAGTGATGATTTAGTGCAGAAATGTCAAGTTGATCGGCCAGTTAAAGTGATCATTCTAAATTGATCATTGGTGCTCATTGAGTAAACGCTTAGAAATGAACAATAATGCATGGCATCACACAGTTTTGGTTAGATTGGATTACTTGAACGCTTTTTTGTATATATGTTTGTCTCAAATTTTGTCACAATATAGAAAATTGAGCTAGCTTAATGTAGGCATTGGATTCGTGTCATTCGGAGCTCTAAATCAAAAGTTAGGGAAGATTTGGTGCGGACATGTCAAGTTGATTGGCCAGTTAAAGTTATCCTTCTAAACTGATCATTGGTGCTCAATGAGAAAAGGCTTAGAAATAAAGCATAATACATGGCATCATGCTGATTTGGTTAGATTGGATTACTTGAACGCTTTTTCGTATCGATTTTCGTCTCAAATTTTATCACAATTTAGAAAATTGAGCTAGTTTAACGTATGCATTGAATTCGTGTCATTCTTAGCTTTTAATCAAAAGTTAGGGATGATTTAGTGTGGACACGTCAAGTTGATCGGCCAATTAAAGTGATCATTCTAAACAGATCATTGGTGCTCATTGAGTAAAGGCTTAGAAAATGAAGCATAATGCATGGCATCACGCAGATTTGGTTAGATTGGATTACTTGAAATTTTTTTCATATCGATTTTCGTCTCAAACTTTGTCACAATTTAGAAAATTGAGCTAGCTTAATCTATGCATTTTATTTGTGTTATTCTGAGCTTTAAATCAAAAGTTAGGGATTATTTAGTGCGTACACGTCAAGTTGATCGGCCAATTAAAGTGATCATTCTAAACTGATCAGTGGTTCCCAATGACTAAAGGCTTAGAAATGAAGCACAATGCATGGCATCACATAGTTTTTGTTATATTGGACTGCTTGAACGCTTTTTCATATCTATTTTTATCTCGAATTTTATCACAATTTAGAAAATTGAGCTAGCTTAACGTATGCATTGGATATGTGTCATTCTGAGCTCAAATTCAAAAGTTAGGGAGGATTTGGTGCGGACATGTCAAGTTGACGGCCAGTTAAAGTGATCATTTTGAACTGGTCATTGGTGCTCATTGAGTAAAGGATTAGAAATGAAGCATAATGCATGGCATAAGGCAGTTTTGGTTAGATTGGATTACTTAAACGCTTTTTCGTATATATTTTTTTCTTATATTTTGTCACAATATAGAAAATTGAGCTAGCTAAACGTGGGCATTGGATGCATGTCATTCTGAGCTCTAAATCAAAAGTTAGGGATGATTTGGTGTGGACATGTCAATTGATCTGGCAGTAAAAGTGATCATTCTAAACTGATCATTAGCTCATTGAGTAAAGGCTTAGAAATGAAGCGTAATGCATGGCATCACGCAGTTTTGGTTAGATTGGATTACTTGAACGCTTTTTCGTATCTATTTTCATCTCGAATTTTGTCACAATTTAGAAAATTGAGCTAGATTAACGTAGCCATTGGATTCGTATCATTCAGACCTCTAAATCAAAAGTCAGGGATGAGTTAGTGCAGATATGTCAAGTTGATCGGCCAGTTAAAGTGATCATTCTAAACTAATCATTCGTTCCCATTGATTAAAGGCTTAGAAATGAAATATAATGCATGTCATCATGCACTTTTGCATAGATTGGATTACTTGAACGCTTTTTTGTATCTATCTATCTCAAATTTTTTCCACAATTTAGAAAATTGAGCTAGCTTAACATGGACATTGGATTCATGTCATTATGAGCTCTAAATCATAAGTTACGGACGATATAGTGTGTACATGTTAAGTTGATGGGCCAGTTAAATTGATCATTCTAAACTGATCATTTGTGGTCATTGAGTAAAGGCTTATAAATGAAGCATAATGTATGCCATCATGCAGTTTTGCATCAATTGGATTACTTGAACGCTTTTTGTATCTATTTTTGTCTCAAAATTAGTCACAATATAGAAAATTGAGCTAGCTTTTCGTGGGCATTGGATTCGTGTCATTCTGAGCTATAAATCATAAAATACGGACGATTTAATGTGGACATGTAAAGTTGATCGTCCAGTTAAAGTGATCATTCTTAAATGATCACTGGTGCTCATTGAGTAAAGTCTTTTAAATGATGCATAATGCATGGCATCACGCAGTTTTGGATATTCGATTACTTGAACGCTTTTTGATATCCATTTTTGTCACAATATAGAAAACTAAGCTAGATTAACGTAGGCATTGGATTCGTGTCATTTGGAGCTCTAAATCAAAATTTAGTGTTGATTTAGTGCAGAAATTTCAAGTTGATCGGCCAGTTAAAGTGATCATTCAAAACTGATCATTGGTGCTCATTGAGTAAAGGCTTAGAAATGAAGCATAATGCATGGCATCACGCAGTTTGGGTTAGATTGGATTACTTGAACGCTTTTTCGTATATATTTTTGTCTCAAATTTTTCAGAATATAGAAAATTGAGCTAGCTTAACGTAGGCATTGAATTCGTGTCATTCGGAGCTCTAAATCAAAAGTTAGGGATGGTTTGGTGCGGGTATGTCAAGTTTATCAGCTAGTTAAAGTGATCATTCTAAACTGATCATTGGTGCTCAGTAAAGGCATAGAAATGAATCATAATGTATGGCATCACGCAGTTTTGGTTAGATAGGATTAGTTGAACGCTTTTTCGTATCTACTTTCGTCTAAAATTTTATCACAATTTAGAAAATTTAGCTAGCTTAACGTAGGCATTGGATTCGTGTCATTATGCCCCTCTAAATGAAAAGTTAGGGATGATTTGGTGCAGACATGTCAAGTTGATTGGCCAGTGAAAGTGATCATTATAAACTGACCATTGGTTCCCATTGATTAAATGCTTAGATATGACGCATAATGCATGGCATCACGCAGTTTTGGTTATATTGGATTACTTGAACGCTTTTTTGTATATATTTTTGTCTCAAATTTTGTTACAATATATAAAATTGAGCTGACTTTTCATGGGCATTGGATTCGTGTCATTATGAGCTATAAATCATAAGTTACGAACTATTTAGTGCAGATATGTCAAGTTGATCTGCCAGTTAAAGTGATCATTCTAAACTGATCATTTGTGATCATTGAGTAAAAGCTTATAAATGAAGCATAATGCATGGCATCATGCAGTTTTGCATAAATTGTATTAATTGAACGCATTTTTGTATCTATTTCTGTCTCAAATTTTATCACAGTATTGAAAATTGGTCTAGGCTAACGTGGGCATTGGATCCGTGTCATTATGAGCTCTAAATCATAAGTTACAGACTATTTAGTGCAGACATGTCAAGTTGATCGGCCAATTAAAGTGATCATTCTAAACTGATCATTTGTGTTCATTGATTAAAGGCTCATAAATGAAGCATAATGCATGGCATCATGTAGTTTTGCATAGATTGGATTACTTAAACGCTTTTTTGTATCTATTTTGGTCTCAAATTTTGTCACAATATAAAAAATTGAGCTAGCTTAACATGAGCAGTGGATACGTGTCATTATGAGCACTATATAGTAAGTACGGACGATTTAAAGCGGATATGTCAAGTTGATCGGCCAGTTAAAGTGATCATTTTAAACTGGTCATTGGTGCTCATTGAGTAAAGGCTTAGAAATGAAGCATAATGCATGGCATCACGCAAATTTGGTTAGATTGGATTGCTTGAAATTTTTTTCGTATCGATTTTCGTCTCAAATTTTGTCACAATTAAGAAAATTGAGCTAGCTTAATCTATGCATTTTATTCGTGTTATTCTGAGCTCTAAATCAAAAGTTAGGGATGATTTAGTGCGTACATGTCAAGTTGATCGGCCAGTTAAAGTGATCATTCTAAACTGATCATTGGTTCCCATTTACTAAAGGCTTAGAAATGAAGCATAATGCATGGCATCACATAGTTTTGGTTATATTGGATTACTTGAACGCTTTTTCATATCTATTTTTATCTCAAATGTTATCACAATTTAGAAAATTGAGCTAGCTTAACGTATGCATTGGATATGTGTCATTCTGAGCTATAATTCAAAAGTTAGGGATGATTTGGTGCGGACATGCCAGTTAAAGTGATCATTTTAAACTGGTCATTGGTGCTCATTGAGTAAAGGATTAGAAATGAAGCATAATGCATGGTATCACGCAGTTTTCGTTAGATTGGATTACTTAAACGCTTTTTCGTATAAATTTTTTTCTTACATTTTGTCACAATATAGAAAATTGAGCTAGCTTAACGTGGGCATTGGATTCATGTCATTTTAAGCTCTAAATAAAAAGTTAGGGATGATTTGGTGCGGACATGTCAAGTTGATCGGCCTGTTAAAGTGATCATTCTAAATTGATCATTGGTGCTCATTGAGTAACGGCTTAGAAATGAAGCATAATGTATGGCATCACGCAGATTTGATTAGATTGGATTACTTGAATGCTTTTTCGTATCGATTTTCGTCTCAAATTTTGTCTCAATTTAGAAAATTGAGCTAGCTTAATGCATGCATTGGATTTGTGTCATTCAGAGCTCTAAATCAAAAGTAAGGGATGATTTAGTGCGGACATGTCAAGTTGATCGGCCAGTTAAAGTGATCATTCTAAACTTATCATTTGTGCTCATTGAGTAAAGCTTAGAAATGAAGCATAATGCATGGCATCACGCAGATTTGGTTAGATTGGACTACTTGAACACTTTTTCGTATAGATTTCGTCTCAAATTTTGTCACAATTTAGAAAATTGAGCTAGCTTACGTATGCATTGAATTCATGTCATTCTGAGCTCTAAATCAAAAGTTGGGGATGATTTAGTGCGGACATGTCAAGTTGATCGGCCTGTTAAAGTGATCATTCTAAACTGATAATTGGTTCCCATTGAGTAAAGGCTTAGAAATGAAGCATAATGCATGGCATCACGCAGTTTTGGTTATATTGGATTACTTGAACGCTTTTTCATATATTTTTTTGTTTGAAAAATTATGTCATAATTTAGAAAATTGAGCTAGCTTAACATATGCATTGGATTCGTGTCATTCTGAGCTCTAAATCAAAAGTTAGGGATGATTTGGTGCGGACATGTCAAGTTGATCGGCAAGTTTAAGTGATCATTCTAAACTGAGCATTGGTGCTCATTGAGTAAAGGCCTAGAAATGAAGCATAATGCATGGCGTCACGCAGTTTTGGGATGGATTGGATTACTTGGACGCTTTGTCGTATCTAGTTCTGTCTCAAATTTTGTCACTATATAGAAAATTGAGCTAACTTAATGTGGACATTCTTAATGTGGACATTGGATTTGTGTCATTTTGAGCTCTAAAATATAAGTTAAGGACGATTTAGTGCTGACATATCAAGTTGATAGGCTAATTAAAGTGATCATTCTAAATTGATCATTGGTGCTCATTGAGTAAAGGCTTAGAAATGAAGCATAATGCATGGCATCACGCAGATTTGGTTAGATTGGATTACTTGAATGCTTTTTCGTATCGATTTTCGTCTCAAATTTTGTCACAATTTAGAAAATTGAGCTAGCTTAATGTATGCATTGGATTTGTGTCATTCAGAGCTCTAAATCAAAAGTAAGGGATGATTTAGTGCGGACATGTCAAGTTGATCGGCCAGTTAAAGTGATCATTATAAACTAATCATTTGTCTCATTGAATAAATCTTAGAAATGAAGCATAATGCATGGCATCACGCAGATTTTGTTAGATTGGACTACTTGAACACTTTTTCGTATAGATTTCGTCTCAAATTTTGTCACAATTTAGAAAATTGAGCTAGCTTACGTATGCATTGGATTCATGTCATTCGGAGCTCTAAATCAAAAGTTAGGGATGATTTGGTGCGGACATGTCAAGTTGATCGGCAAGTTTAAGTGATCATTCTAAACTGAGCATTGGTGCTCATTGAGTAAAGGCCAGAAATGAAGCATAATGCATGGCATCACGCAGTTTTGGGATAGATTGGATTACTTGGACGCTTTGTCGTATCTAGTTTTGTCTCAAATTTTGTCACAATATAGAAAATTGAGCTAACTTAATGTGGACATTGCATGTCATTCTGAGCTCTAAAATATAAGTTAAGGACGATTTAGTGCTGATATATCAAGGTTATCGGCCAATTAAAGTGATCATTCTAAACTGATCATTGGTGCTAATAGAGTAAAGGCTTAGAAATGAAGCATAATTCATGGCATCACGCAGATTTGGTTAGATTGGATTACTTGAAATTTTTTTCATATCGATTTTCGTCTCAAATTTTGTCACAATTTAGAAAATTGAGCTAGCTTAATCTATGCATTTTATTCGTGTCATTTTGAGCTCTAAATAAAAATTTGGGATGATTTAGTGCGTACATGTCAAGTTGATCGGCCAATTAATGTGATGATTCTAAACTGATCATTGGTTCCCTTTGACTAAAGCCTTAGAAATGAACCATAATGCATGACATCACGCAGTTTTGGTTATATTGGATTACCTTTCATATCTATTTTTGTCTCAAATTTTGTCACAATTTAGAAAATTTAGCTAGCTTAACGTATGCATTGGATATGTGTCATTCTGAGCTCTAATTCAAAAGTTAGGGATGATTTGGTGCGGACATGTCAAGTTGATCGGCCAGTTAAAGTGATCATTTGAAACTGGTCATTGGTGCTCATTGAGTAAAGGATTAGAAATGAAGCATAATGCATGGCATCACGCAGTTTTGGTTAGATTATATTACTTAAACGCTTTTTCGTATATATTTTTTTCTTATATTTTGTCACAATATAGAAAATTGGGCTAGCTTAACGTGGGCATTGGATTCATGTCATTCTGAGCTCTAAATCAAAAGTTAGGGATGATTTGGTGCGGACATGTAAAGTTGATCGGCCTGTTAAAGTGATCATTCTAAATTGATCATTGGTGCTCATTGAGTAACGGCTTAGAAATGAAGCATAATGCATGGCATCACACAGATTTGGTTAGATTGGATTACTTGAACGCTTTTTCATATCTTTTTTTGTTTGAAATTTGTTCAATTTAGAAAATTGAGCTAGCTTAATCATATGCATTGGATTCGTGTCATTCTGAGCTCCAAAATCAAAAGTTAGGGATGATTTGGTGCGGACATGTCAAGTTGATCCAAGTTAAAGTGATCATTTTATACTTAGCATTGGTGCTCATTGAGTAAAGGCCTCGAAATGAAGCATAATGCATGGCATCACGCAGTTTGGGATAGATTGGATTACTTGGACGCTTTGTCGTATCTAGTTTCGTCTCAAATTTTGTCACAATATAGAAAATTGAGCTAACTTAACGTGGACATTGGATTTGTGTCATTCTGAGCTCTAAAATATAAGTTAAGGACGATTTAGTGGTGACATATCAAGTTGATCGGCCTGTTAAAGTGATCATTCTAAACTGATCATTGGTGCTCATTGAGTAAAGGCTTAGAAATGAAGCATAATTCATGGCATCACGCAGTTTTGGTTAGATTGGATTACTTGAAATTTTTTTGTATCGATTTTCGTCTCAAATTTTGTCACAATTTAGAAAATTGAGCTAGCTTAATCTATGCATTTTATTCGTGTCATTTTGAGCTCTAAATCAAAAGTTAGGGATTATTTAGTGCGTACATGTCAAGTTGATAAGCATGTTAAAGTGATCATTCTAAACTGATCATTGGTTCCCATTGACTAAAGGCATAGAAATGAAGCATAATGCATGTCATCACGCAGTTTTGGTTATATTGGATTACTTGAACGCTTTTTCATATCTATTTTTGTCTCAAATTGGGTCACAATTTAGAAAATTGAGCTAGCTTAACATATGCATTGGATTCGTGTCATTCCGAGCTCTAAATCAAAAGTTAGGGATGATTTGGTGCGGACATGTCAAGTTGATCGGCAAGTTTAAGTGATCATTCTAAACTGAGCATTGGTACTCAATGAGTAAAGGCCAGGAAATGAAGCATAATGCATGGCATCACGCAGTTTTGGGAAAGATTGGATTACTTGGACGCTTTGTCGTATCTAGTTTTGTCTCAAATTTTCTCACAATATAGAACATTGAGCTAACTTAATGTGGACATTGGATTTGTGTCATTCTGAGCTCTAAAATATAAGTTAAGGACGATTTAGTGCTGATATATCAAGGTTATCGGCCAATTAAAGTGATCATTCTAAACTGATCATTGGTGCTCATTGAGTAAAGGCTTAGAAATGAAGCATAATTCATGGCATCACACAGATTTGGTTAGATTGGATTACTTGAAATTTTTTTCGTATCGATTTTCGTCTCAAATTTTGTCACAATTTAGAAAATTGAGCTAGCTTAATCTATGCATTTTATTCGTGTCATTTTGAGCTCCAAATAAAAAATTTGGGATGATTTAGTGCGTACATGTCAAGTTGATCGGCCAGTTAATGTGATCATTCTAAACTGATCATTGGTTCCCTTTGACTAAAGCCTTAGAAATGAACCATAATGCATGACATCACGCAGTTTTGGTTATATTGGATTACCTTTCATATCTATTTTTGTCTCAAATTTTGTCACAATTTAGAAAATTGAGCTAGCTTAACGTATGCATTGGATATGTGTCATTCTGAGCTCTAATTCAAAAGTTAGGGCTGATTTGGTGCGGACATGTCAAGTTGATCGGCCAGTTAAAGTGATCATTTGAAACTGGTCATTGGTGCTCATTGAGTAAAGGATTAGAAATGAAGCATAATGCATGGCATCACGCAGTTTTGGTTAGATTATATTACTTAAACGCTTTTTCGTATATATTTTTTTCTTATATTTTGTCACAATATAGAAAATTGGGCTAGCTTAACGTGGGCATTGGATTCAAGTCATTCTGAGCTCTAAATGAAAAGTTAGGGATGATTTGGTGCGGACATGTAAAGTTGATCGGCCTGTTAAAGTGATCATTCTAAATTGATCATTGGTGCTCATTGAGTAACGGCTTAGAAATGAAGCATAATGCATGGCGTCACACAGATTTGGTTAGATTGGATTACTTGAACGCTTTTTCGTATCGATTTTCGTCTCAAATTTTGTCTCAATTTAGAAAATTGAAGTAGCTTAATGTATGCATTGGATTTGTGTCATTCAGAGCTCCAAAATCAAAAGCAAGGGATGATTTAGTGCGGACATGTCAAGGCCAATTAAAGTGATCATTTTATACTTATCATTGGTGCTCATTGAGTAAAGTCTTATAAATGAAGAATAATGCACGGAAACACGCAGATTTGGTTAGATTGGACTACTTGAACGCTTTTTCGTATAGATTTCGTCTCAAATTTTGTCACAATTTAGAAAATTGAGCTAGCGTAACGTATGCATTGGATTCGTGTCATTCAGGCTCTAAATCAAAAGTTGGGGATGATTTAGTGGGGACATGTCAAGTTGATCGGCCTGTTAAAGTGATCATTCTAAACTGATCATTGGTTCCCATTGAGTACAGGCTTAGAAATGAAGCATAATGCATGGCATTACGCAGTTTTGGTTATATTGGATTACTTGAACACTTTTTAATATCTATTTTTGTCTCAAATTATGTCAAAATTCAGAAAATTGAGCTAGCTTAACATATGCATTGGATTCGTCTCATTCCGAGCTATAAATCAAAAGTTAGGGATGATTTGGTGTGGACATGTCAAGTTGATCGGCAAGTTTAAGTGATCATTCTAAACTGAGCATTGGTGCTCATTGAGTAAAGGCCTAGAAATGAAGAATAATGCATGGCATCACGCAGTTTTGGGATAGATTGGATTACTTGGACGCTTTGTCGTATCTAGTTCTGTCTCAAATTTTGTCACAATATAGAAAATTGAGCTAACTTAATGTGGACATTGGATTTGTGTCATTCTGAGCTCTAAAATATAAGTTAAGGACGATTTAGTGCTGACATATCAAGGTTATCAGCCAGTTAAAGTGATCATTCTAAACTGATCATTGGTGATCATTGAGTAAAGGCTTAGAAATGAAGTATAATTCATGGCATCACGCAGATTTGGTTAGATTGGATTACTTGAAATTTTTTTCGTATCGATTTTCATCTCAAATTTTGTCACAATTTAGAAAATTGAGCTAGCTTAATCTATGCATTTTATTCGTGTCATTTTGAGCTCTAAATCAAAAGTAAGGGATGATTTAGTGCGTACATGTCAAGTTGATAAGCATGTTAAAGTGATCATTCTAAACTGATCATAAGTTCCCATTAACTAAAGGCTTAGAAATGAAGCATAATGCATGGCATCACGCAGTTTTGGTTATATTGGATTACTTGAACGCTTTTTCATATCTATTTTTGTCTCAAATTTAGTCATAATTAAGAAAATTGAGCTAGCTTAACGTATGCATTGGATATGTGTCATTCTGAGCTCTAATTCAAAAGTTAGGGATGATTTGGTGCGGACATGTCAAGTTGATCGGCTAGTTAAAGTGATCATTTGAAACTGGTCATTGGTGCTCATTGAGTAAAGGATTAGAAATGAAGCATAATGCATGGCATCACGCTGTTTTGGTCAGATTGGATTACTTAAACACTTTTTCGTATATATTTTTTTCTTATATTTTGTCACAACATAGAAAATTTGCCTAGCTTAACGTGGGCATTGGATTCATGTCATTCCGAGCTCTAAATCAAAAGTTAGGGATGCTTTGGTGTGGACATGTAAAGTTGATCGGCCTGTTAAAGTGATCATTCTAAATTGATCATTGGTGCTCATTGAGTAACGGCTTACAAATGAAGCATAATGCATGGCATCACACAGATTTGGTTAGATTGGATTACTTGAACGATTTTTCGTATCGATTTTCGTCTCAAATTTTGTCTCAATTTAGAAAATTGAGCTAGCTTAATGTATGCATTGGATTTGTGTCATTCAGAGCTCTTAATCAAAAGTAAGGGATGATTTAGTACGGACATGTCAAGTTGATCGGCCAATTAAAGTAATCATTCTAAACTTATCATTGGTGCTCATTGAGTAAAGTCTTAGAAATGAAGCATAATGCATGGCATCACGCAGATTGTGTTAGATTGGACTACTTGAACGCTTTTTCGTATAGATTTCGTCTCAAATTTTGTCACAATTTTGAAAATTGAGCTAGCTTAAGGTATGCATTGGATTCGTGTCATTCTGAGCTCTAAATCAAAAGTTGGGGATGATTTAGTGCGGACATGTCAAGTTGATCGGCCTGTTAAAGTGATCATTCTAAAGTAATCATTGGTTCCCATTGAGTAAAGGCTCAGAAATGAAGCATAATGCATGGCATCACGTAGTTTTGGTTATATTGGATTACTTGCACGCTTTTTCATATCCATTTATGTCTCAAATTATGTCAAAATTTAGAAAATTGAGCTAGCTTAACATATGCATTGGATTCGTGTGATTCTGAGCTCTAAATCAAAAGTTAGGGATGATTTGGTGCGGACATGTCAAGTTGATCGGCAAGTTTAAGTGAGCATTCTAAACTGCGCATTGGTGCTCATTGAGTAAAGGCCTAGAAATGAAGCATAATGCATGGCATCACGCAGTTTTGGGATACATTGGATTACTTGGACGCTTTGTCGTATCTAGTTATCTCTCAAATTTTATCACAATATAGAAAATTGAGCTAACTTAACGTGGACATTGGATTTGTGTCATTCTGAGCTCTAAAATATAAGTTAAGGACGATTTAGTGCTGACATATCAAGTTGATCGGCCAGTTAAAGTGATCATTCTAAACTGATCATTGGTGCTCATTGAGTAAAGGCTTAGAAATGAAGCATAATTCAAGGCATCACTCAGTTTTGGTTAGATTGGATTACATGAAATTTTTTTCGTATTGATTTTCGTCTCAAATTTTGTCATAATTTAGAAAATTGAGCTAGCTTAATGTATGCATTTTATTCGTGTCATTTTGAGCTCTAAATCAAAAGTTAGGGATGATTTAGTGTGTACATGTCAAGTTGATCGCCCAATTAAAGTGATCATTCTAAACTTATCATTGGTGCTCATTGAGTAAAGTCTTAGAAATGAAGCATAATGCATGGCATCACGCAGATTTGGTTAGATTGGACTACTTGAATGCTTTTTCGTATAGTTTTCGTCTCAAATTTTATCACAATATAGAAAATTGAGCTATCTTAACTTGGGCTTTGGATTCGTGTTATTCTGATCTCTAAATCAAAAATTACGAATGATTTAGTGCGGACATGTCAAGTAGATCGCCTAGTTAAAGTGATCATTCTAAACTGATCATTTGTGCTCCTTGAATAATGTCTTAAAAATGAAGCATAATTCAAGGCATCACGCATTTTTGGTTAGATTGGATTACTTGAATGATTTTTTTTTATAAATTTATGTCTCAACTTTTGTCACAATTTAGAAAACTGAGCTAGCTTAAGTTAAGGACGATTTAGTGCTGACATATCAAGTTTATCGGCCAGTTAAAGTGATCATTCTAAACTAATCATTGGTGCCATTGAGTAAAGGCTTAGAAATGAAGCATAATTCATGGCATCACGCAGTTTTGGTTAGATTGGATTACTTGAAATTTTTTTTCGTATTGATTTTCGTCTCAAATTTGGTCACAATTTAGAAAATTGAGCTAGCTTAATCTATGCATTTTATTCGTGTCATTTTGAGCTCTAAATCAAAAGTTAGGGATGATTTAGTGCATACATGTCAAGTTGATTGGCCAGTTAAAGTGATCACTCTAAACTGATCATTGGTTCCCATTGACTAAAGGCTTAGAAATGAAGCATAATGCATGGCATCACGCAGTTTTGGTTATATTGGATTACTTTCATATCTATTTTTGTCTCAAATTTTGTCACAATTTAGAAAGTTGAGCTAGCCTTACGTATGCATTGGATATGTGTCATTCTGAGCTCTAATTCAAAAGTTAGGGATGATTTGGTGCGGACGTGTCAAGTTGATTGGCCAGTTAAAGTGATCATTTTAAACTGGTCATTGGTGCTCATTGAGGAAAGGATTAGAAATGAAGCATAATGCATGGCATAACGCAGTTTTGGTTAGATTGGATTACTTAAACGCTTTCATATATATATTTTTCTTATATTTTGTCACAATATAGAAAATTGGGCTAGCTTAACGTGGGCATTGGATTCATGTCATTCTGAGCTCTAAATTAAAAATTAGCGATGATTTGGTGCGGACATGTAAAGTTGATCGTCCTGTTAAAGTGATCATTCTAACTTGATCATTGGTGCTCATTGAGTAACGGCTTAGAAATGAAGCATAATGCATGGAATCACACAGATTTGGTTAGATTGGATTACTTGAACGCTTTTTGTATCGATTTTCGTCTCAAATTTTGTCTCAATTTAGAAAATTGAGCTAGCTTAATGTATCCATTGGATTTGTGTCATTCAGAGCTCTAAATCAAAAGTAAGGGATGATTTAGTGCAGACATGTCAAGCTGATCGGCCAATTAAAGTGATCATTCTAAACTTATCATTGGTGCTCATTGAGTAAAGTCTTTGAAATGAAGCATAATGCATGGCATCACGCAGATTTGGTTAGATTGGACTACTTGAACGCTTTTACGTATAGATTTCTTCTCAAATTTTGTCACAATTTAGAAAATTGAGCTAGCTTAAGGTATGCATTGGATTCGTGTCATTCTGAGCTCTAAATCAAAAGTTGGGGATGATTTAGTGCGGACATGTCTAGTTGATCGTCCTGTGAAAGTGATCATTCTAAACTGATCATTGGTACCCATTGAGTAAAGGCTCAGAAATGAAGCATAATGCATGGCATCACGCAGTTTTGCTTATATTGGATTACTTGAACGCTTTTTCATATCTATTTTTATCTCAAATTATGTCACAATTTAGAAAATTGAGCTAGCTTAACATATGCATTAAATTCGTGTCATTCTGAGCTCTAAATCAAAAGTTAGGGATGATTTGATGCGGACATGTCAAGTTGATCGGCAAGTTTAAGTGATCATTCTAAATTGAGCATTGGTGCTCATTGAGTAAAGGCCTAGAAATGAAGCATAATATATGGCATCACACAGTTTTGGGATCGATTGGATTACTTGGACGCTTTGTCGTATCTAGTTATGTCTCAAATTTTGTCACAATATAGAAAATTGAGCTAACTTAACGTGGACATTGGATTTGTGTTATTCTGATCTCTAAATCAAAAATTAGGAATGATTTAGTGCGGACATGTCAAGTTGATCGCCTAGTTAAAATCATCATTCTAAACTGATCATTTGTGCTTGTTGAGTAAAGGCTTATAAATGAAGCATAATGCATGGCATCATGCAGTTCTGCATAGATTGGATTACTTAAATACTTTCTGTATCTATTTTTATCTCAAAATCATTCAGGGCTCTAAATCAAAAGTAATGGATGATTTGGTGCGGACATGTCAAGTTGATCGGCCAGTTAAAGTTATCATTCTAAACTAATCGTTGGTGCTCATTGAGTAAAGGCTTAGAATTGAAGCATAATGTGTGGCATCACGCAGTTTTGGTTTGATTGGATTACTTGAACGCTTTTTCGTATCTATTTTCGTTTCAAATTTTGTCACAATATTGAAAATTGAGTTAGCTTAACGTGGGTGTTGGATTCGTGTCATTATGAGCTCTAAAGTTAGGGATGATTTAGTGCGGACATGTCAAGTTGATCGGCCAGTTAAAGTGATCATTCTAACCTGATCATTGGTTCTCATTGAGTAAAGGCTTAGAGATGAACCATAATGCATTGCATCACACAGTTTTGGTTATATTGGATTACTTGAACGCTTTTGGTATTTACTTTTGTCCCAAATTTTGTTACAATATAGAAAATTGAGCAAACTTAACATGGACATTAGATTTGTGTTATTCTGAGTTCTAAATCAAAATTTAAGGACAATTTAGTGCAGATATGTCATGTTGATCGCCTAATTAAGGTGATCATTCTAAACAAATCATTTGTGCTCATTGAATAAAGGCTTAAAAATGAAGCATAATACATGGCACTTTGCAGTTTTGGCTATCTTGGGTTAATTGAACGCTTTTTTGTATCTATTTCTATCTCAAGTTTTGTCACAATATAGAAAATTTAACTAGCTTAATGTGGGCATTGGATCCGTGTCATTTTGACCTATAAATCATAAGTTACGGACAATTTATTGCGGATATGTCAAGTTGATCGGCCAGTTAGAGTGATCATTCTTAAATGATCATTGGTGCTCATTGAGTTTAAAGGACGCTTTGTCGTCTTTAGTTCTGTCCCAAATTTTGTCAAACTACAAAAAATATATCTAGTTTAACATGGACATTGGATTCGTGTCATTCTAAACTCAAAATCGAAAGTTACGGATGATTTAGTGCGGACAAGTCAAGTTGATTGGCTAGTTAATATGATTATTCTAAACTGATTACTGTAAATCATTGAGTGAAGGCTTATAAATGAAGCATAATTCTTGGCATCACACAGTTTTGGATAGATTGGATTATTTGGAAGCTTTTTCGTGTCTATTTCTGTCTCAAATTTTGTTACAATATAGACAATTGATCTACCTTAACGTGGGCATTGGATTCATGTCATTCAAACCTTTAAATCAAAAGTTACGGACGATGTAGTACAGACATGTCAAGTTGAGTGGCCAAATAAAGTGATCATTCTAAACTGATCATTGGTGCTTATTAATAAAAGGCTTATAAGTGAAACATAATGCATGGCATCAAGCAGTTTGGATAGAATGGATTAGTTGGAACTTTGTCGTCTTTATTTCAGTCTCAAATTTTGTCAAAATATAAAAACTGGTGCTAGCTTAACGTGGGCATTGGATTTGTGTCATTCTAAGCTCAAACAAAAGTTATGGACTATTTAGTGCAGACATGACAAGTTCATCGGCCAGTTAAAGTGATCATTCTAAACTTATCATTGGTGCTCATTAAGTAAAGGCTTATAAATTAAGCATAAAACATGGCATCACGTAGTTTGGGATAGATAGGATTAATTGGATGCTTTTTCATCTGTATTTCTGTCTCAAAATTTGTCCAACCACATAATAAGGAGGTATGTTATCGTGGGCATTCGATTGTGTCATTCGGAGCTCTAAATCAAAAGTTATAAACGATTTAGTGAGGACAAGTCAAGTTGATCGGCCAGTTAAAATGATCATTCTAAAATGATCATTGGTTCTCATTATGCAATGGCTTGTAAATGAAGGATAAGGCATGGTATCACGCAGTTTGGGATAGATTGGATTACTTGGACGTTTTGTCGTCTCTACTTCTGTCACAAGTTTTGTCAAAATATAGAAAATTTATCTAGCTTAACGTGGGCATTGGATTCATGTCATTCTAAACCCAAAATCAAAAGTTATGAACTATTAAGTGCGGGCATGTAAAGCTGATCAGCCAGTTAATATGATTATTCTAAACTGATCATTGCTGCTCATTGAGTAAAGACTTATAAAAAAGCATAATGCATGGCCTCACACAGTTTTGGATAGATTGGATTACTTGGAAGATTTCTCATGTCTATTTCTGTCTAAAATTATGTTACAACATAGAAAATTGAGCTAGTTTAACATGGGCATGGGATTTGTGTCATTCTTAGCTGTAAATCAAAAGTTGTGAACGATTTAGTGCGAACATGTCAAGTTTATTGGCCAGTTAAAGTGATCATTCTAAACTCATCATTGATGCTTATTAAGTGAAGGCTAATAAATGAACCATAATGCATGGCATCACACAGTTTTGGATAGATTGGATTACTTGGACGCTTTCTCGTCTCTATATATGCCTTAAAGTTTGTCAAACCAGAGAAAATTGAGCTAGCTTAACGCGGACATTGGATTCAATTCATTCTAATCTCTAAATCAAAAGTTATAGACGATTTAGTGTAGACATGCCAAGTTGATAGGCCAGTTAAAATGATCATTCTAAAATGATCATCGGTGCTCATTAAGTAAAAGCTTATAAATGAAGCCTAAGGCATGGCATCACGCAGTTTTTAATAGATTGGATTACTTGGATGCTTTCTCGTCTCTATTTTTGTCTCAAATTTTGTCTCAAATTTTGTCAAACAACAGAAAATTTAGCTAGCTAAACGTGGACATTGAATTCATATCATTCTGAGCTCTAAATCAAAAGTTATAGACGATTTAATGCGGACATGCCAAGTTGATCGGCCAGTTAAAATGATCATTCTAAAATGATCATTGGTGCCCATTGATTAAATGCTTATAAATGAAGCATAATGCATGGCATCACACAGTTTTGGATAGATTGGATTACTTGGAAGCTTTGTCGTGCCTATTTTTGTCACAAATTTTGTTACAATATAAAAAGTTGAGCTAGTTTAACGTGGGCATTAGATTCGTGTCATTCAAAGCTCTAAACCAAAAGTTGTGGATGACTTAGTGCGGACATGTCAAGTTTATTGGCCAGTGAAAGTGATCATTCTAAGCTCATCATTGGTGCTCATTAAGTAAAGGCTTATAAGTGAAGCATAATGAATGGCATCACACAGTTTTGGATAGATTGGATTACTTGAACGATTTCTCGTCTCTATTTCTGTTTCAAATTTCGTCAAACCATAGAATACTGAGCTAGCTTAACGTGGGTATTGGACTCGTGTCATTCTGATCTCAAAATAAAAAGTTACGAACGGTTTAGTGCAGACATGTCAAGTTGATCCACCAGTTAATATGATAATTCTAAACTGATCATTGTTGCTCGTTGAGTAAATGCTTATAAATGAAGCATAATGCATGGCATCACACAATTTTGGATAGATTGGATTACTTGGAAGCTTTGTCGTGTCTATTTTTGTCACAAATTTTGTTATAATATAGAAAATTGAGATATCTTAATGTGGGCATTGGATTCGTGTAATTCTGAGCTGTAAATCAAAAGTTACAAACAAGATTTAGTTCGGACATGTCAAGTTGAGTGGCCAATTAAAGTGATCATTCTAAACTGATCATTGGTGCTCATTAAGTAAAGGCTTGTAAATGACGCATAATGCATGGCATCGAGCAGTTTTGATAGATTTGATTACTTGGATGTTTTGTCGTCTCTATTTTTGTCTCAAATTTTGTCAAAATATAGAAAATTAAGCTAGCTTAACATGGCCATTGGATTTGTGTCAGTTTGAGCTCTAAATCAAAAGTTACGGACGATTTAGTGCGGACATGTCAAGTTGATCAGCTAGTTAAAGTGATCATTGTAAACTGATCATTGGTGCTCATTGAGTAAAAACTTATAAATGAAGCATAATTCATGTCATCACACAGTTTTGGATAGATTGGATTATTTGGACACTTTATCGTATCTATTGCTTTCTCAAATTTGGTACAATATAGAAAATTGAGCTAGCATAACGTGGACATTGGATTCGTGTGTTTCAGAGCGCTTAATCAAAAGTTATAGACGATTTAGTGCAGACATGTCAAGTTGAACGGCCAAATAAAGTTATCATACTAAACTGATCATTGGTGCTCATTAAGTAGACGCTTATAACTGAAGTATAAAGCATGGCATCTGGTTGTTTTGGATAGATTGGATTACGTGTACACTTTGTCGTCGCTATTTTTGTCTCAAATTTTCTCAAACCATAGAAAATTGAGCTAGCTTAACGTGGGCATTAGATTCGTGTCACTCTAAGCTCTAAATCAAAAGTTATAGATGATTCAGGGTGGACATGTCAAGTTGATCGGCCAATTAAAATGATCATTCTAAAATGATCATTGGTGCTCATTTAATAAAGGCTTATAAATGAGGCCTAAGGCATTGCATCATGCGGTTTGTGATAGATTGGATTACTTGGACACTTTGTCGTCTTTACTTCTGGCTCAAATTTTGTCAAAATAGAGAAAATTTATCTAGCTTAACGTGGGCATTGGATTCGTGTAATTCTGTTCTCAAAATCAAAAGTAACAGATGGTTTAGTGTGGACATGTCAATTTGATCGGCCAGTTAATATGATTATTATAAATTGATCATTGCTGCTCATTGAGTAAAGGCTTGTAAAAGAAGCATAATGGATGGCATCACACTGCTTTGGATAGATTGGATTACTTGGAAGCTTTGTCGTGTCTATTTTTGTGTCAAATTTTGTTACAATACAGGAAATTTAGCTGGCTTAACATAGGCATTGGATTCGTGTCATTCTGATCTCTAAATCAAAAGTTACGGACAATTTAGTGCAGACCTGTCAAGTTGATCGGCCAGTTAAAGTGATCATTCTAAACTTATCATTGGTGCTCATTGAGTAAAGGCTTATTAATGAAGCATAATGCATGGCACAGTTTTGGATATATTGGATTTTTTGGATGCTTTATCGTATCTATTTCTGTCTCAAATTTTGCTACAATACATAAAATTGAGATAGCTTAACGTGGGCATTGGATTCGTGTGTTTCGGAGCTCTAAATCAAAAGTTACTGACGATTTATTGTGCACATATGAAGTTGTCCAAATAAAGTTATCATTCTAACCCGATCATTGGTGCTTATTAAGTAAAGGCTTATAAATGAAGCATAATGCATGGCCTCAAGTAGTTTGGATAGATTGGATTACTTGGACGTTTTGTCGTCTCTATTTTTTGCCTAAAATTTTGTCAAAATATAGAACATTGAGCTAGCTTAACGTTGGCATTGAACTGTTGTCATTCTAAGGTCTAAATCAAAAGTTAGGGATGACTTAGTGTGGACATGCCAAGTTGATCAGCCAGTTAAAGTGATCATTCTAAACTGATCATTTGTGCTCATTGAGCAAAGGTTTAAAAATAAAGCATAATGCATGGCATCACACAGTTTTGGATAGATTGGATTACTTGGACACTTAAACATATCTAGTTCTTTTTCAAATTTTGTCTATATATAGAAACTTGAACTAGCTTAATGTGGGCATTGGATTTGTGTCATTCTGAGCTATAAATCAGAAGTTAAGGACCATTTAGTACACACTGATAAGTTGATCGGCCAGTTAAAATGATCATACTAAACTCATCATTGGTGCTCAATGAGTAAAAGCTTATACATGAAAAATAATGCATGGCATCACGAAGTTTGAGATGAATTGTATTACTTGGACGCTTTGTAATATCTATTTCTCTCTCAAATTTTGTCACAATATAGAAAACTGAGGTAGCTTAACACGGGCATAGGATTCTTGTTATTCTGAGCCTAAATCAAAAGTTACGGATGATATAGTGCGGACATGTAAAGTTCATCGCTTAGTTAAAGTGATCATTCTAAAGTAATCAGTGGTGCTCATCGAGTAAAGGCTTAAAAATAAAGCATAATGCATGGCATCACCATGTTTTGGATAGATAGGATTACTTAAACGCTTTGTCGTATCTAGTTATGCCTCAAATTTTTTATAATATAGAAAGTTGAGCTAGCTTAATGTGGGCATTGGATTCGTGTCATTCTTATCTCTAAATCAAAAGTTACGGACGATTTAGTGCGGACATGTCAAGTTGGTCGACCAGTTAAAGTGATCATTCTAAACTTATCATTGGTGCTCATTGAGTAAAGGCTTATTAATGAAGCATAATGCATGGCATAACACAGTTTTGGATATATTGGATTATTTGGATGCTTTATCGTATCTATTTTTGTCTCAAATTTTGCTACAATACATAAAATTGAGCTATCTTAATGTGGGCATTGAATTCGTGTGTTTCGGAGCTCTAAATCAAAAGTTACTGATGATTTATTGTGCACATATCAAGTTGTCTAAATAAAATTATCATTCTAAACTGATCATTGGTGCTCATTAAGTAAAGGCTTATAAATGAAGCATAATGCATGTCATCAACTAGTTTGGATAGATTGGATTACTTGGACGTTTTGTCGTCTCTATTTTTGCCTAAAATTTTGTCAAAATATAGAACATGGAGCTAGCTTAACGTTGGCATTGAATTGTTGTCATTCTAAGCTCTAACTTAAAAGTTAGGGATAACTTAGTGTGGACATGCCAAGTTGATCAGCCAGTTAAAGTGATCATTCTAAACTGATCATTTGTGCTCATTGAGTAAAAGTTTAAAAATGAAGCATAATGCATGGCATCACAAAGTTTTGGATAGATTGGATTACTTGGACACTTTGTTATATCTAGTTCTTTTTCAAATTTTGTCTATATATAGAAAATTGAACTAGCTTAATGTGGGCATTGGATTTGTGTCATTCTGAGCTATAAATCAAAAGTTAAGGACCATTTAGTGCACACATGACAAGTTGATCGGCCAGTTAAAATGATCATACTAAACTGATCATTGGTGCTCAATGAGTAAAAGCTTATACATGAAAAATAATGCATGGCATCACGAAGTTTGAGATGGATTGGATTACTTGGACGCTTTGTAATATCTATTTCTCGCTCAAATTTTGTCACAATATAGAAAACTGAGGTAGCTTAACACGGGCATTGGATTCGTGTTATTCTGAGCTCTAAATCAAAAGTTACAGACGATTTAGTGTTGACATGTAAAGTTCATCGCTTAGTTAAAGTGATCATTCTAAAGTAATCAGTGGTGCTCATCGAGTAAAGGCTTAAAAATTAAGCATAATGCATGGCATCACCATGTTTTGGATAGACTGGATTACTTAAAACGTTTTGTCGTATCTAGTTCTGTCTCAAATGTTTTTTAAATATAGAAAGTTGAACTAGCTTAATGTGGGCATTGGATTCATGTCATTCTGAGCTATAAATCAAAAGTTATGGACGATGTAGTTCAGACATGACAAGTTTATATGCTATTTATTTTGATCATTCCAAACTGATCATTTGTGCTCATTGTGTAAAATCTTATAAATGAAAAAATAATTCATGGCATCATGCAGTTTGGGATGGATTACATTACTTGGAGGCTTTGTCGTATCTATTTCTGTCTCAGATTTTGTAACAATATAGAAAATTTAGCTAGCTTAACATGGGCATTGGAGTCATGTCATTATGAGCTCTAAACCAAAAGTTACGGATGATTTTTGGAGTGGACATGTCAAAATGATCGGCTAGTTAAAGTGATCATTCTAAATTGATCATTGGTGCTCATTAAGTAAAGGCTTATAAATGACACATAATGCATGGCATCAAGCAGTTTGGATAGATTTGATTACTTGGACGCTTTGTCATTTTGAGCTCTAAATCAAAAGTTAAGGAGGATTTAGTGCAGACATTTCAACTTGATCAGCCAGTTAAAGTGATAACTCAAAACTGATCATTGGTGCTCATTAAGTAAGGCCTTGTAAATGAAGAATAATGCATGGCATAAAGGAATTTAGGATAGTTTGGATTACATGGAAAATTTTTCGTCTCAATTTCTATCTCAAATTTTGTCAAAATATAGAAAATTGAGCTAGCTTAACGTGGGCAT
Source organism: Pugionium dolabratum (assembly GCA_018901945.1). Classification (NCBI taxonomy): domain Eukaryota; kingdom Viridiplantae; phylum Streptophyta; class Magnoliopsida; order Brassicales; family Brassicaceae; genus Pugionium; species Pugionium dolabratum. The sequence continues at coordinate 454,777 of JAEVFF010000184.1, forward strand.
TCGATTCATGTCATTTTGAGCTCTAAATCAAAAGTTACAGACGATTTAGCGTGGACATGTCAAGTTGATCAGCCAGTTTATATGATTATTCTATAATGATCACTGGTGCATCTTGAGTAACGGCTTATAAATGAAGTATAATGAATGGCATCACGAAGTTTGGTATAGATTGGATTACATGGATGCTTTGTTGTCTCTACTTATGTCTCAAATTTTGTTACAATATAGAAAATTGAGCTAGCTTAACGTGGGCATTGGATTCGTGTCATTCTGAGCTATAAACCAAAGTTATGGACGGTTTAGTGCAGACATGACAAGTTGACCGACCAGTTAAATGATCATTCTAAACTGATGATTGGTGCTTATTGAGTAAGAGCTTATAAATGAAAATAATGCATGGTGTCACACAGTTTGGGATTGATTGGATTACTTAGATGCTTTGTCGCATCAATTTTTCTCTGAAATTTTATCTTAATATAGAAAATTGAGCTAGCTTAACGTGGGCATTAGATTCGTGTCATTCTGAGCTGTAAATCAAATGTTACGGACGATTTAGTGCGGACATGTCATGTTGATCTACCAGTTAAAGTGATCATTCTAAACTGATCATTGGTGCTCATTAAGTAAAGGCTTATAAATGACGCATAGTGCATGGCATCAAGCGGTTTAGATAGATTTGATTACTTGGATGATTTGTCGTCTCTATTTATGTCTCAAATTTTGTTTCACAATAGAAAATTTAGCTATCTTAACGTGGCCATTGGATTCATGTGTTTCTGAGCTCTAAATCAAAAGTTACGGAAGATTTTGTGCAGACATGTCAAGTTGATCGGCAAGATAAAATGATAATTCTAAAATTATCATTGGGGCTAATTAAGAAAAGGCTTAAAAATGAAGCATGAAGCATGGCATCACGCAGACTGGCATAGGTTGGATTAATTTGACACTTTGCCGTCTCTATTTATGTCTAAAATTTTGTCAAAATATAGAAAATTGAGCAATCTTAATGTGGGCATTAGATTCGTGTCATTCAGAGCTCTAAATCAAAAGTTACGGACGACTTAGTGCGGACATATCAAGTTGATCGGTTAGTTAAAGTGATCATTCTAAACTGATCATTGGTGTGGACTCAGTAAAGTCTTAGAAATGAAGCATAATGCATGACATCGCACAGTTTTGTAGATTGGATTACTTGGCGTTTTGTCTTATATATTTTTGTCTCAAATTTTGCTACCTTATAAAAAATTTAGCTAGGTTAACGTGGGCATTGGATTTGTGTGTTTCTGAGCTCTAAATCAAAACTTACATACGATTTAGTGCGGACATGTCAAGTTGATCGGCAAGTTAAAATGATCATTCTAAACTGATCATTGGTCCTCATTAAATAAAGGCTTATAAATGAAACATAATGCATGGCATTAAGGAGTTTGTATAGGTTGGATTACTTGGAAGCTTCGTCGTCGCTATTTCTATCTCAAATTTATTCAATATATAGAAAATTGAGCTAGCTTAACAAGGCCATTGGATAAGTGTTATTCTGAGCTCTAAATTCAAAGTATAGACGATTTTGTGCACACATGTCAAGTTGATCAGCCAGTTAATATGATTATTCTAAACTAATCATTGGTGCTCATTGAGTAAAGGCTTATAAATGAAGCCTAATTTATGACATCACGCAGTTTAGGATAGATTGTATTACTTGGACGCTTTGTCGTCTCTACTTCAGTCTCAAATTTTGTCAAAATATAGAAAATTTAGCTAGCTTTAACTTGGGCACTGGACTCGGTGTCATTCTGAGATCAAAATCAAAAGTTACGGACGATTTAGTACGAACATGTCAAGTTGATCGGTCAGTTAATATGATTATTTTAAACTGATCGTTGGTGCTCATTGAGTAATGACTTATAAATGAAGCCTAACGTAAGACATAACGCATTTTGGGATAGATTAGATTACTTGGATGTTTTGTCGTCTCGATTTCTGTCTCAAATTTTCTCAAAATATTGAAAATTGAGCTAGCTTAAAGTGGGCATTGGATTTGTGTCATTCCAAACTCTAAATCAAAAGTTAGGGATGATTTAGTGCGGATATGTCAAGTTGAGTGGCTAGTTAAAGTGATCATTCTAAACTGATCATTAGTGCTCATTAAGTAAAGTCTTATAAATGAACTATAAATCATGGCATCACGCATTTTAGGATAGATTGGATTACTTGGACGCTTCGTCGTCTCTATTTATGTCTCAAATTCTGTTACAATATAGAAAAGTGAGGTAGCTTAACGTGAGATTGGATTCGTGTCATTCGGAGCTCTAAATCAATACTCACGGACGAGTTAGTGCAGACATGTCAAGTTGATCGACCAGTTAAATTGATCATTCTAAACTGGTCATTGGTGCTCATTAAGTAAAGGCTTGTAAATGAAGCATAAAGAATGGTATCACACAGTTTGGGATTGATTGGATTACTTGGACGCTTTGTCGTCTCTAATTCTGTTTCAAATTTTGTCACAATATAGAAAATTGAGCTAGCTTAGCGTAGGTATTGGATTCGTGTCATTCTGAGCTCTAAATAAGAAGATACGAACGATTTAGTGCAGAAAAGTCAAGTTGATCGGCCGGTTAAATTGATCAATCTAAACAGATTATTGGTGCTCATTAATTAAAGGCTTATAAATGAAGCATAATGCATGGCATCAAACAGTTTGGGATTGATTGGATTACTTGGATGCTTTGTCGTCTCTATTTCTGTCTCAATTTTTGTCAAAATATAGAAAATTGAGCAAGGTTAATGTGGGCATTTGAATCATGTCACCTTGATTTATAAATCAAATGTTATGGACGATTTAGTGCAGATCTGTCAAGTTGATTTGGCCGTTAAAATGATCTTATAAACTGATCATTGGTGGTCATTAAGTAAAAGCATAATAATGAAAAATAATGAATGGCATCACACAGTTTGGGATGGATTGCATTACTTGAACGCTTTGTCGTATCTATTTCTATCTCAAATTTTTTCACACTATAGAAAATTGAGCTAGCTTAATGTGGGCATTGGATTTCTGTAATTCTGCGCTATAAATCAAAAGTTATAGACTATTTTGTCGAGGTATTTCAAGTTGATCAGCAAGTTAACGTGATCATTCTAAACTGATCATTAGTGCTCATTAAGTAAATCCTTATAAATGAAACATAATGCGTGGCATCAATGAGTTTGGATAGATTAGAATACTTGGAAGCTTTGTCGTCTCTATTTCGGTCTCAAATTTTTTCAAAATATTGAAAATTGAGCTAGCTTAACATGGGCATTGGATTCGTTTCATTCTAAGCTCTAAATAAAAAGTTACAAATGATTTAGTCCAGACATGTCAAGTTTATTGGCGAGTTAATATGATTATTTTAAACTAATCGTTGGTGCTCATTGAGTAAAGACTTATAAATGAAGCATAATGTATGACATCACGCATTTTGGGATAGATTGGATTACTTGGACGCTTTATCTTCTCTACTCTTGTCTCAAATTTTGTCAAAATTAAGAAAATTTATCTAGCTTAACGAGGCACTGGACTCGTGTGATTCTGAGCTAAAAATCAAAATTTATGGACGATTTATTGCTTGGATGGTTTGTTGTCTCTATTTCTATCTCAAATTTTGTTACAATATAGAAAATCGAGCTAGCTTAACGTGGGCATTGGATTCATATCATTCTAAGCTCTAAATCAAAAGTTACGGACGATTTAGTGCGCACATGTCAAGTTCATCGGCGAGTTTAAAGTATCATTCTAAACTAATCATTTGTACTCATTAAGTGAAGCTTAGAAACGAGGCATAAAGCATGGCATCACGCAGTTTGGGATAGATTGGATTACTTGGACGCTTTGTCGTATCTAGTTCTGTTTCAAATTTTGTCACAATGTAGAAAATTGAACTAGCTGAATGTGGGTAATTGATTTGTGTCATTCTAAGCTATAAATAAAAAGTTTTGGACGATTTAGTGCGAACATGACAAGTTGATCGGCCAGTTAAAATGATCATTCTAAATTATCATTGGTGCTCACTGAGTAAAAGCTTATAAATGAAAAACAATGCATGGCATCACACAGCTTGGGAAGGATTGGATTACTTGGACTCTTTGTCGTA
>JAEVFF010000184.1:461325-519327 GCA_018901945.1 Pugionium dolabratum
AGTAAAGGCTTATAAATGAAGCCTAATGTATGACATCACGCAGTTTAGGATAGATTGTATTACTTGGACGCTTTGTCGTCTCTACTTCAGTCTCAAATTTGGTCAAAATATAGAAAATTTATCTAGCTTAACTTGGGCACTGGACTCGGTGTCATTCTGAGATCAAAATCAAAAGTTACGGACGATTAGTACGGACATCTCAAGTTGATCGGTCAGTTAATATGATTATTTTAAACTGATCGTTGGTGCTCATTGAGTAAAGACTTATAAATGAAGCATAATGTATGACATACCGTATTTTAGAATAGATTAGATTACTTGGAAGTTTTTTCGTCTCGATTTCTATATCAAATTTTGTCAAAATATTGAAAATTGAGCTAGCTTAAAGTGGGCGTTGGATTTGTGTCATTCCAAACTCTAAATAAAAAGTTAAGGATGATTTAGTGTGGATATGCCAAGTTGAGTGGCTAGTTAAAGTGATCATTCTAAACTGATCATTAGTGCTCATTAAGTAAAGTCTTATAAATGAACTATAAATCATGGCATCACGCATTTTGGGATAGATTGGATTACTTGGACGCTTCATTGTCTCTATTTATGTCTCAAATTCTGTTACAATATAGAAAAGTGAGGTAGCTTAAAGTGAGCATTGGATTCGTGTCATTCGGAGCTCTAAATCAATACTCACGGACGAGTTAGTGCAGACATGTCAAGTTGATCGACCAGTTAAATTGATCATTCTAAACTGATCATTGGTGCTCATTAAGTAAAGGCTTGTAAATGAAGCATAAAGGATGGCATCACACAGTTTTGGATTGATTGGATTACTTGGACGCTTTGTCGTCTCTATTTATGTTTCAAATTTTGTCACAATATACAAAATTCAGCTAGCTTAGCGTAGGCATTGGATTCGTGTCATTCCGAGCTCTAAATAAGAAGATACGAATGATTTAGTGCAGAAAAGTCAAGTTGATCGGCCAGTTAAATTGATCAATCTAAATAGATTATTGGTGCTCATTAATTAAAGGCTTATAAATGAAGCATAATGCATGGCATCAAACAGTTTGGGATTGATTGGATTACTTGGATGCTTTGTCGTCTCTATTTCTATCACAAATTTTTTCAAAATATATAAAAAGAGCTAGGTTAATGTGGGCATTTGATTCATGTCATTTTTATTTATAAATCAAATGTTATGGACGATTTAGTGCAGACCTGTCAAGTTGATTGGGCCGTTAAAATGATCTTATAAACTGATCATTGGTGGTCATTAAGTAAAAGCTTAATAATGAAAAATAATGAATGGCATCACACAGTTTGGGATGGATTGGATTACTTGAACGCTTTGTCGTATCTATTTCTATCTCAAATTTTGTCACACTATAGAAAATTGAGCTAGCTTAATGTGGGCATTGGATTTCTGTAATTCTGCGCTATAAATCAAAAGTTATAGAGGATTTTGTCCAGGTATTTCAAGTTGATCAGCAAGTTAACGTGATCATTCTAAACTGATCATTAGTGCTCATTAAGTCAATCCTTATAAATGAAACATAATGCATGGCATCAATGAGTTTGGATAGATTAGAACACTTGGAAGCTTTGTCGTCTCTATTTCGGTCTCAAATTTTGTCAAAATATTGAAAATTGAGCTAGCTTAACGTGGGCATTGGATTTGTTTCATTCTGAGCTATAAATAAAAAGTTACAAATGATTTAGTCCGGACATGTCAAGTTGATCGGCCAGTTAATATGATTATTTTAAACAGATCGTTGGTGCTCATTGAGTAAAGACTTATAAATGAAGCATAATGTATGACATCACGCATTTTGGGATAGATTGGATTACTTGGACGCTTTATCGTCTCCACTCTTGTCTCAAATTTTATCAAAATTAACAAAATTTATCTAGCTTAACGAGGCACTGGACTCGTGTGATTCTGAGCTAAAAATAGAAAGTTACAGACAATTTATTGCTTGGATGCTTTGTTGTCTCTATTTCTGTCTCAAATTTTGTTACAATATAGAAAATCGAGCTAGCTTAACGTGGGCATTGGATTCATATCATTCTAAGCTCTAAATCAAAAGTTACGGACGATTTAGTGCACTCATGTCAAGTTCATCGGCGAGTTTTAAGTATCATTCTAAACTAATCATTTGTACTCATTAAGTGAGGTTTAGAAATGAGGCATAAAGCATGGCATCACGCAGTTTGGGATAGATTTGATTACTTGGATGCTTTGTCGTATCTAGTTCTGTTTCAAATTTTGTCACAATATAGAAAATTGAACTAGCTTAATGTGGACAATTGATTTGTGTCATTCTATGCTATAAATAAAAAGTTTTGGATGATTTAGTGCGAACATGACAAGTTGATCGGCCAGTTAAAATGATCATTCTAAATTATCATTGGTGCTCACTGAGTAAAAGCTTATAAATGAAAAACAATGCATGGCATCACACAGCTTGGGAAGGATTGGATTACTTGGACTCTTTGTGGTATGTATTTCTGTCTCAAGTTTTGTCACAATATAGAAAATTGAGCTAGCTTAACATCGGCATTTGATTTGTGTCATTCTGAGTTCTAAATCAAAAGCTACGGATAATTTAGTGCGATCATGTCAAGTTGATAGGTCAGGTAAAGTGATCATTCTAAACTGATCATTGGTGCTGATTGAGTAAAGGCTTATAAATGAAGCATAATGCATGCCATCAAGCAGTTTGGGATAGATTGGATTACTTGGACGCTTTGTCGCATCTAGTTCTGTCATAAATTTTATCACAATATAGAATATTGAATTAGCTTAATGTGGGCATTGGATTCGTGTCATTCTGAGCTCTAAATCAAAAGTTACGGACGATTAAGTGCGAACATGTCAAGTTCATCGGCGAGTTAAAATGATCATTTTAAACTGATCATTGGATCTCATTAGGTAAGGCTTTTAAATTAGGCATAAAGCATGGCATCACACAGTTTGGGATAAATTAGATTACTTGGACACTTTCTCGTATCTAGTTCTATTTCAAATTTTATCACAATATTGAAAATTGAACTAGTGTAATGTGGGCAATTGATTCGTGTCATTCTGAGCTATAAATCAAAAGTTATGGACGATTTAGTGCCGACATGACAAGTTGATCATCTAGTTAAAATGGTCTTTCTAAACTGATCATTGGTGCTCATTGCGTAAAAGCTTATAAATGAAAATAATGCATGGAATCACGCAGTTTGGGAAAGATTGGATTACTTGGACGCTTTGTCATTCTATTTTTGTATCAAATTTTGTCACAATATAGAAAATTGAGCTTGCTTAACGTAGGTATTGGATTCGTGTCATTCTCAGCTCTAAATCAAAAGTTACAAACGATTTAATGTGGACATATCAAATTGATCGGCCAGTTAATATGATTATTTTAAAATGATCACTGGTGCTCATTGAGTAAATGCTTATAAATTAAAAATAATGCATGGCATCACGCAGGTTGGGATGGATTGGATTACTTGGACGCTTTGTCTTATCTATTTCTGTCTCAAATTTTGTCATAATGTAGAAAATTGAACTAGGTTACTGTGGGCATTGGATCGAGTAATTCTGTCCTACAAATCAAAAGTTATGGACAATTTAATGTGGACATGACAAGTTGATCGGCCAGTTAATATGATTATTCTCAACTGTTTATTGGTGCTCATTGAGTAAAACCTTTTAAATGAAAAATAATGCATGGCATCACGCCTTTAGGGATCGATTGGATTACTTGGATGCTTTGTCGTATCTATTTCCGTCTCAAATTTTGTCACAATATAGAAAACTGAACTAGCTTAATATGTGCAATGGATTCGTGTTATTCTGAGCTACAAATCAAAAGTTTTGAACATGTCAAGTTGATTGGCCAGTTAAAATGATCGTTCTAAACTGATTATTGGTGCTCATTGAGTAAAGGCTTATAAATGAAGAATAATGCATGGCATCGCACAGTTTGGGATGGACTGGATTACATGGACGCTTTGTCGTATCTATTTATTTCTCAAACTTTATCACAATATAGAAAATTGACCTAGTTTAACGTGGGCATTGGATTCATGCCATTCTGAGTTCTAAATCAAAAGTTACGTATGATTTAGTGCAGACATATCAAGTTGATCGACCAGTTAAAGTGATCATTATAAACTGATCATTGGGGCTCATTGAGTAAAGGATTATAAATGAAGCATAATGCATGGCATCACGGAGTTTGGGATAGATTGGATTACTTGGACGCATTGTCGTATCTACTTATGTCTCAAATTTTGTCACAATATAAAAAATTGAACTAGCTTAATGTGGGCAATTGATTCGTGTCATTCTGAGCATTAAATCAATAGTTTTGGATTATATAGTACATATATGTCAAGTAAATCGGCCAGTTAAAATGATCATTCTAAAATGAACGTTGGTGCTCATTGAGTAAAAGCTTATAAATGAAGAATAATGCATGGCATGGACTGGACTGGATTACTTAAACGCTTTTTCGTATAAATTTCTATCTCAAATTTTGTCACAATATAGGAAATGGAGCTATATTAAATTGGGCATTTGACTCGTGTCATTCTGAGCTATAAATCAAAAGTTACGGACGATTTAGTGCGGACATGTAAAGTTGAGTGGCCAGTTAAAGTGATCATTCAAAACAGATCATTGGTGCTCATTAAGTATAGGATTATAAAAGAAGCATAAAGAATGGCATCAAGTAGTTTGGATAGATTGGATAACTTGTACGCTTTGTCCTCTCTTATTTTGTAACAAATTTTGTCAAAATATAGAAAATTGAGCTAGCTTAACGTGGGCATTGGATTTGTGTCATTTTGATTTCTAAATCAAAAGTTACGAACATGTCAAGTTGGTCGGCCAGTTAAAATAATCATTCTACACTGATCATTGGTGTACATTGAGTAAAGGCTTATAAATGAAGAATAATGCATGGCCTCACGCAGTCTGGGATTGAGTAGATTACTTGGAGGGTTTGTTGTATCTATTAACGTCTCTAGTTTTGTCAAAATATAGAAAATTGAGCTAGCTTGACGTGGGCATTGGATTTGTGTCATTCTGAGCTATAAATCATAAGTTATAAACGATTTAATGCGGATATGACAAGTTGATCGGCCAGTTAAAGTGATCAAACTAAACTGATCATTGGTGCTCATTGAGTAAAGGCTTATTAATAAAGTATAATGCATGGCATCACGTAGTTTGGGATAGATTAGATTATTTGGAGGTTATGTCGTATCTAGTTCTGTTTAAAATTTTGTCACAATTTATAAAACTGAACTAGCTTGACGTGAGCATTAGATTTCTGTCATTTTGAGTTCTAAATCAAAAGTGACGGACGATTTCTTGTGGACATGTCAAGTTGATCGGCTAGTTAAAGTGATCTATCTAAGCTGATCATTGGTGCTCATTGAGTAAAGGATTATAAATGGAGCATAATGCATGACATCACGTAGTTTGGGATAGATTGGTTTACTTGGACGCTTTGTCGTATCCTGTCCTATCTCAAATATTGTCACAATATAGAAAATTGAACTATCATAATGTGGGCAATTAATTCGTGTCATTCTGAGCTATAAATCAAAAGTTATGGAAGATATACTACAGACATGTAAAATTGATCGGGCAGTTAAAATGATCATTCTAAACTGATCGCTTCTGCTTGTTGAGTAGAAGCTTATAAATGAATAATGTATGGCATCACGCCGCTTGGGACGGACTGGATTACTTGGACGCTTTGTCGTATCTATTTCTGTATCAAATTTTGTCACAATATAGAAAATTGAGTTAGATTAAAGTGGGCATTGGATTTGAGTAATTTTGAGCTCGAAATCAAAAGTTACGGACGATTTAGTGCGGACATGTCAAGTTGAGTGGCAAGTTGAAGTGATCATTCAAAACAGATCATTGGTGCTCATTAAGTAAAGGCTTATAATGAAGCATAAAGGCTTATAATGAAGCATAAAGCATGGCATCAAGTAGTTTGGATAGATTGGATAACTTGGAGGCTTTGTCGTCTCTTATATTGTAACAAATTTTGTCAAAATATAGAAACTTGAGCTAGCTTAACGTGGGCATTGGATTTGTGTCATTCTGAGCTATAAATCAAAAGTTACTGACGATTTACTGAAGAGATGTCAAGTTGATCGGCCAGTTTAAATAATCATTCTAAACTGATCACTCGAGCTTATTGAGTAAAAGCTTATAAATGAAGCATAATGCATGGCATCTCGCCGTTTGGTATAGAACGGATTACGTGGCCACTTTGTTGTATCAATTTCTGTCTCAAATTTTTTTCTCTATATGGAAAATTTAACTAGCTTAATGTGGGCATTGGATTCGTGTCATGCTAAGCTATAAATCAAAAGTTACAGACGAGTTAGTGTAGACATGTAAAGTTGATAGGCCACTAAAATGATCATTCTAAACTGATCATGGTGCTCATTGAGTAAAGTCATATAAATGAAGCATAAAGCATGACATCAAATAGTTTGGGATAGATTTGATTACTTGGACGCTTTGTCATCTCTATTTTATCGAAATATAGAAAATTGGTGGTCAAGAAATATGATTGTTCTAAATAGATCATTGGTGCTCATTCAGTAAAAGCATATAAATGAACCAGAATGCATGGAATCACGCAATTTTGGATATATTTGATTACTTGGACGCTTTGTCGTATCTTGTTCTGTATGATATTTCTCCAAAATATAGAAAATTGAACTAGCTTTATTGACATAGGAAAATCAGATAAGACCTATCTTGACCTACAAGGCAAGTGTGAGCACGAAAATTCAGTTTGAATAACAAGGGAAATGAAAAAGGATGGGTTATTATTAACCACATGGTTGAAATGGTTAAATAGCTACCTGGGAGAAGAATCAAGGTGAAAAAGTCATGCCCATGCTGCACACAGTCTTGGCAACCACACCAAACAGTCATGCCCATGCTGCACACAGTCTTGGCAACCACACCAAACAGTCATGCCCATGCTGTCTCCTCTCTTCTCATTGGTTGTTGACAGGCTCCTCCTCTATTCAAACTCATCCACAAGTTTGAATTCGTTTTCTTTTGTGTTCACATTGTAAATCCTCTATAAAAGGGCTGTAAAGACTCAATGTATAACATACTCTTAGGAGATTCTTCTCCATAAGTCTAAGTCATTTTCTCATACTTCTCTTTGAGTTTTCAGATTCAATTCTTCACATTTCTCCTCTATAATCTCAATATTCTTACAAGCTTAACATGAGCATTGGATTCGTGTCATTTTGAGCTATAAATAAAAAGTTACAAACGATTTAGTGTAGACATGTCAAGTTGATCGGCCAATTAAAATGATCATTCTAAACTGATCATTGGTGCTTTTTGAGTAAAGGCTTATAAAATGAATTATAATGCATGGCATCACGTAATTTGGGATAGATTGGATTACTTGGACGCTTTGTCGTATCTATATTTGTCACAAATTTTGTCTCAATATAGAAAATTGAGGTAGCTCAATGCAGGCATTGAATTCGTGTGATTCTGAGCTATAAAACAAAAGTTACAGACAATTTAGTCCAACATGTCAAGTTTATCGACCTGTTAAAATGAGCACGTTAAACTGATCATTGGTGCTCATTGAGCAAAGGCTTATAAATGAAGCATAATGCATAACATCTTGTAGTTTGAGATAGAATGGATTACTTGGACAATTTGTCATATCAATTTCAGTCTCAATATAGAAAATTGAACTACCTTAACGTGTGCATTGGATTCGTTACATTCTAAGCTATAAAGCAAAGTTACGAACGATTTGCTGCAGACATGTCAAGTTGTTCAGCTAGTTAAAATGATCATTATAAAATGATCATTGGTGCTCATTTAGTAAAAGCTTATAAATGAAGAATAATTCATGGCATCACGCAGTTTGGGATATACTAGATTACTTGGAAGCTTTTTCCTATCTATTTCTATCTCAAATTTTGTCACAATATAGAAAATTGAGCTAGTTTAACGTGGGCATTGGATTCATGTCATTTTGAGGTATAAATAAAAAGTTACAGACGATTTACAATACAAGAAAACATCGTTTTCCAACGACAAAATTCGTCGGCAATCCGTCGGAAATAACCAGTTGACTTTTTGACAAAAGTTGAAAAAATATCACTTTTTTCTTTTCACTTTTTCGATGATCTCACGAACGAGACCATGTTGGATGCGACCAGTGTTTTTGTTCGTGTGGATGGCCTCGAGAAGTTTCAAATGATCTGGAAGCGCTCCAAATTCTTGTGCCTAAAAGTAAAAAAATACTAAATTAATATTTAAAAAATTTTCAACTAATAATAAATAAAATTAATATAATAATAAATTTACCAATGTATAAATACATCTGCCTCCTTGGTCGCTTTTTTAGTTTCCTAAATTAGTACTTGAGCTGGCCTCAACGATGCAAGATTCCCAATAACGAATAAATTCGTTCCAAACCGACTCATTCAATCCTCTTGGTTTGTCTTTTTCGTTTTTCCACTTTTGTTTCCACTCGTTCATATTGCGGGAAAATTGTACGACAGCCTCTTTTTTGAAAAACTTCTTCCACCAATTTTGTGTTCATGGGATCCCATGTAAATAATTACTGTGAAATTTACTTATATATTACTAAAAATATTTTAAACAATTACATATTTAAAAATAAATTAACGTACCGCAAACGCCTTGAACCAAATCTGACGTTCTTCGTGCAGAATATCTCTAAATTTTGTATACAATTTGTTCAAAAGAGAATGAAGCATCTTTAATATAGATTTGATTATCCCGTTTTTTGAAATATCAAACTTACGAATTTTTATTAGAATAACGTTTAAATATTTATTTTAAATCTAATTATAGAAAATTTAATATACCATATCAAATTTTTTTGACGCCTCGGATAAAAAAAAGTAAGATATTTACGACCAGGTTGCTGAACCAATTGTTCAATTGTCATTGGTCGAAAAGAATAATTTCCAGATTCTTAAACTTTAGTTGGTATAAAACTCGGGGTAGACAACTCACCACGTCGGTACTCTTGATACAATTTTAAAAATATTATTATTACATGAATACGAAGACTACACTTGATGTTAATAATAATATTAACACACATAAACTAATACAAAGTATAAATATAGAATATCTATCTGAATCGTTTAAATACTTTCAAATAATAATAAATAAATGATTTTCTTTATCCATAATTAATAAAAATATAGAATTTTTTAAGAAAAATGTTGTTTTGTAAGAAAATAGTTTCACATTAGTGTAAGATCTCCAGCATAATGTTAAGCATATTTCATGAATATACACATAAAATAAAATTCATAACTAACTTATAAAATAACTTATATGTTACATAAATAATTACCAATTCGAGTAATTATTTGACAAATAAGACTATGGCTTTTTCAGCTAACTGCAACTTTCCATGATCAAATAGCATACGTAAAATGTCAAAATAGCTTTCCATGATCAAAGACTTGTTTGATAAAACAAGTAACATATACGTTTTACTTTTGAAAAAAAATTTTCAAAAAATTGTAATTTTTATCTAATTAATTTTTTTGGCTAACAATCAATCGATGAAAATAAAAAGAATCAGACATGAAACTAATTTAGACAATTCATCGATCAGATTACTTTCATCCAACATTACAAGAAACACAAACACCCATAAATCCCACATCTTCTGTGACTAGAAACTGAGAGTCAAAATCTTTTGGAACACTCAATTCAACAAGCGTCAGGTTCAAAGGGTTTAGGTAAGAAAGAAAACCTAATTGAAATTCTTCTGGATATTTTTTGACCTCTAGAAAAAATTGAGGGGAGAAGAAGAAACAGAGATCTATATAACTCTCTCTCTCTAACCCAAATTAAGAACGGCTCCAAATTTAAAATGCCAAAATCACTGAGAATAATATCGAGAGAGAGAGAAAGAACATTGTGAAAGTTTTATAAACTTACCTTTCTGGCGATTACATTTACACAGACCGAGAGGAGACTTCCGGCGACATCAGCGGAGGGAGGGAGAGGCTGATTTCCAAACGGGAGAGGAAGAGGCCGATTTCTGAATGGAAAAGAAGACTGAAAGAGAAGTCGTGGGGTCGTAGGTTATATTTGTTATCTCTGACAGCAAAATCCGTCGGAAACCCATCGGCCAAATAATAAATATTTTCGCAAAAACCCCAATGCTAAATTAACTTTTCCGCGTATAATTTCATATTTGTCGGTATTCCGTCAGAAATTACCGATGGATTTCCGACGGAAACTGAAAGTTCTGCATGCTCGTCAAATTGTCAGTCCACATGGTAAAGGATATTTCCGACTGTTTTCCGTCTGATCTAGTGGCATGATCAGTAAGCCATCGGAATATTCAGATGGATTTCCGACGATCCTATTATTTGTTAACAAAAATAATGAATATTTTTATTTATAAAATGTGAAATAGCTCTTTCTCATAATTTATTATTTATTTTTATTTTGAAGTTTTTTTATATCTAATAATGTTCATAGTATTGTTCATAGTATTATTGTTTTTCGACCCGTACGCGAAGCTACTTAAAGGTCAACGCCTTTTTGGCGATAGTAACCAAAAGTTTGCTATATTCTATAAATTTAATTATAACTTTGAGAGCTCGCCATTTAACTAGGGAGATGACTAAGTCCCCTAAATTGGATTTCAGTTTATATTTGAAATGTTTATAAAACTGTTTATTTTGAAAAAACTATCTAGTATATAACATTAGGAATGTGTACCATTTAGTTGTGGCCCATATATGTTTTATACTTTTAAATCTATTAAACTTTACATTTGAAATTTATGTTCGTCGCATATCCGTCGGAAATTGCAGATGGAATTCCGACCGGTATTCAAATTTTGTCGGCAATCCGTTGGATAATCTTCTCCAATACGATAGGGTATAGTATCAATACCCTATGTCGTCGAGAATCTGACTGTAGTTTCCGAAGGCATTGCGACGCGTTCCGATGGGTATTCAAATTTTGTTGGCAATCCGTCAGATAATCTTCATCGACAGAATAGGGTATAGTATCAATACCCTATGTCATCAGACTCCAACTGGAGTTTCCGATGGAATTGCGATGGGTTTTGTAGTTCTGTCGGAAATCCATCGCACACAGGAATATAAATTTTTATAAAAACATTATTTGACTCTAGAAATTAAAGTATCATAAAAACTAAAACATTGCAATCACATTTTTAATCTGAATCTGATGAACATTCTGAAATAACTGAATTTTCATCGTCAAACTCGCCAGTCTCCTCTTCTGAATCTTGAAATACGTTGTAATCTGCGTCTCTGGTGTCATCAACAACAAGGTTAACTTCAAGAGAAATCTCTATGTAACCTAAGTTACCAATTGTGCTTTGCTGCATAGGGTCTTGCTCGGAACACCACATACCATTCCTCTAGGGTGTATTGATGTCACTATAGTCCAAGGATCTTGTTTGTTCTTCACACGAGGATATCGAAAGTAACAAACCTGCTCCACTTGTGATGCCAGTATAAAAGGATCATATTTTTGATGTCACTTACGAGAGTGGACAGATGTAACACCGAATTCGTCTTGACGTTGACCAATGACAAGGCCGTACCAGTCACAATAGAACACAATACACCTTAAATCAATCATTCGCGGATAATAAACTTCTAATATTTCACGAAGAACATCGTTGTATACAATTTCACCATATTGAGATGATATACCATAATTAGAATTGTGTGTGAGCTTCATTCGCGATGAGTCTTAAAAGCATATCCACGAGTGCAGTACATTGGATAAGATTTTGCCGTAAATGTAGGACCATTCACCAACTCAACTAACCACGTGGGAAACGTTATCCCCCTAGAAGGACCCGTAGTAACTTGCAAAATAGTTAAATACACTCAACTATATATTTTTATATATAGGAAATTATTATTGAAAATTACATAATTAATTAACACTGACGTAAAAGTGCAACCAACTTGCAAATTCGCTCTTTTTATGTTCCACCAACTCATTTTCTGTGTAATTTGAATAATAGACACGTATTTGATCCATGGATATCCTGTTAATTATAAATAAAATAATTACAAATAAATTATAATAACATTTACAAAAAAATTTAAATGAATGTACCTTTCACATTTCAAAACGTCATTGCAATTTGTCAAAATTTACAAATGCAAGTGTTTGTGTTCCTCCTCTCATAGGCGTCACATCTTCCCTTTTCCACTTAAACGTCCAATTTGTGCAAATACTTCTGTCACATACACTAGATAACTTGGTTTTTCTCCTCCATCATCTTGTCGTGCAAGTCGTCTATTTTTTGTTTGGATTTACGATGGAAAATAGTAGCTGGCAAAGTTAGATTTCCTCATTAATACTTTGTGCGATGATTGAACCTTCAACCCTGGCAAGATTTTAAACTTCTTTCTTTAGATGGAACATATATCTCTCAAAAGGATATATCCATCAGTACTGAACAGGTCCTTCAAGCGATGCTTCTCTAGGTAGGTGAATAGGAAGATGTTCCATAACATCAAAAAATGCTGGTGAAAATATTTTCTCAAGGTTACAAATGAGAACCAGTATTTTGTTCCTCCAAATTTTGTATATCGTCTCCAGCAAGTGATCTTGTACATAAATGTTGGAAAAAAGCACCAATCCCTGTATAATAAAAAAGTTAATCCAGCCGGAAAATTATGATTATATATAAAATAATGTAAACGTACCTGTAATTGCTCCGTGGATGGTTTTAGGCAAAAGATCGCTAAAGGCAAATCGAAATAGTCTTTTCATGACAACATGACAATCATAACTCTTCATTCCTGTAAATTTGCCTTCAATAGTATCGACACAATTACGAAGATTAGATTCGTATCCGTATGTAAATTTGACACTATGCTTAATCCACTCAAAAACTCGTCTTTTGCATGAGCATCCAACCAGAATGTGGGAGAGAGATTTTCCGTTTGATATTACATGTAGTTCCTTCCGAGAACAAATATCCGGCAAATCCAATCTAGCTTTCAAATTATGTTTCGTTTTTCCTTGCACATTTAGAATAGTATTCATTATGTTGTCGAAAACTTCTTTTCAATGTTCGTAACATCTAGATTGTGGCGCATCAGATGGTCCTTCCAATATGGTAAATCCTAAACTATACTCTTTTGGTGGCAATTATGGTATTCGCCACAACCATCAACAGGATAATATCCGTTACCTTCACATGAAGCCGTTCTCTCAAAACCAAAATATCTAAGTTGAGTCATCATATAATTCTCAACAAGCAAAGGAGGTGGACCATCAAATTTTTTTTTGTTTTTCCTAAACAACGTCGTGCTCCGGCGATATGGATAATCTTGTGGTAGAAAGCATCGATGACAATCGAACCAACTAGTCTTTCATCCGTGTTTCAGTTGGAATGCATCAGTATTATCTTGACAATATGGGCATGATAACTTTCCATGCGTCGACCATCCTAATCACATACCATATGCTGGAAAATCACTTATGGTCCACATAAGTACTGCTCGCATCAAGAAGTTCTATTGGTTGGAAACATCAAATGCTTCGAAAACATTTTCCGACAACATTCTAAACTCATGAATTAGTGACTGCAAGAAAATATCAAGCGATCGCTTAGGATGCTCTGGACCGGGGACGGGAATTTTTGAAAACAAAAACTCTCGTTTCATGCACAGCGAAGGAGGTAAATTATAAGGTGTCACGATAACTGGCCACAACGAGTATTGCCTCCCAGCTTCCCAAAAGGGTTGAATCAATCTGTAGATAACCCGAGGTATACGTTCCTAGGCTCATATGCAAAACTAGGATAAACCTCTTTAAAATGTTTCCATGCTTCTGCATCCGAGGGATGCACAATTTCTCCATTCGAATTATGATCTGCATGCCATCTCATATGCTTTGCCGTGTATTCAGATTGATATAACCTCTTTAACCACTCTATTAATGGCAAATACCACATCCGTTTATGTGGAATAGGTACTCCGCCGCTTGTCTCTTGAAATCAAGGTTTGTGACAAAATTGGCACTTCATGCGGTTTTCATCATTTCTCCAATAGATTCATGAAGTTGTCAATACATACATCGATCATCTGATACGGAAATCCAAGGCCAGCTACAAGTTTTCGAACCTCGTAATTTGAGGCAGGTGCAATATTATCTTCAGGTAATATATCTCTAATAAAATTAGCTATCGCATTCACACAATCTTCAGCCAAGTTGAAATCCGTCTTTATTGTCATCAACTTGCTTGCAGCAGATAATTGCGATAATCCATCTCTACATCCTTTATACAAAGGCTGCTTGGATGCATCTAACATACTAAAAAATTTCCCAGCTTCCAAATTAGGTTCCTCTATTCTACTCCTATCTTCAATGTATGATGCTCTTTGTTCACAAAACACATCATTCACCATCCGAACAGTACCTCCGTTTATATCAACTTCAGATGCCGGTTCCCCTACCCTAACATTAGTACTATCTAACCTTTTTGAAGTATTACCATAATATTGCATTGTTGCATCAGCTTCTCCATGTGAATACCAATTTTTTTAACCCCGCATAAATCCAATCGTATACAAATGATTACGTACTTCTCTAACATAGATTAATCTATGATTTTGACATTTAATACATGTATTCCAATGTCATGCTATTGTTTGATGCAAATGTCATGAACTCTTCAACACCTTGCACAAATTCATCTGTCAATTTCCCCATTTTTGAATAATACCGAGGTTTATCCATCCACGATCGAAAATAATCATAAGAACCTGAAGAATACATTTTGTTAAGATTTTTTTTCTTCTGGTGAAATTGTGAAGGAGTAGGGCGTATTTATATTGAAAATTAGACGATTATCACGCATTTTTAATAGATTATTACGAATTTTTAACAGATTATTATGAATTTTTAAGACATTATAATGAATTTTTAACAGATTATTACGAATTTTTAACAGATTATTACAAATTTTTAACAGATTGTTACGAATTTTTAACAGATTATTACGAATTTGTAACAGATTTTTACGAACTTTTAACAGATTTTTACGAACTTTTAACAGATTTTTACGAACTTTTAACAGAGAATCACAAATTTTTAACGGATTATTCTTAAGAATATTCCCGTTTTTGAAAAATTTTGGATGGTTGTCGACCACTGCCAAAAATTTCCGAAGACTAACCGACGACGCTCTACGTTTATAACAATTGCCGAAAATTGGCCAAACTAACAATTTCCGAAGATCGGCCAAACTAACAATTGCCAAAAAAAAAGGATTTCGTCGGAAAGTAATCGGAACTACCAACGGATTTCCGACGACGTTTAGATTTATTTATCTAAAAAAATAATTAAGTGGAATCAATCCACCAATATATTCCGGATGGATAGTATAAACCAAAATCCGTTGGGAAGTAGTCGGTAGAAAAATGATGGTTTTGATTTCCTCAGCAATTTTTGATGGTTTCGACAGGATATCCCGACGCCGATTTTATCGTTGGTAATAGGACGGATGTCCGTCGGGTTTTACCATCAATTTCCCGATGGTGGTGCACACGTTGGGATTTACTGACGGAATACTGACGATATGTTTTCGCTCGGTAATCCATCCAAAACATATTTTTAAATTTTAATATTTACTTGTAGTCTAGAAATGTCAAGTTGAATGGCCAGTTAAAATGATCATTCTAAACTGATTATTCGTGATCATTGAGTAAAAACTTTTAAATGAAGCATAATGCATGGCATCACGCAGTTTGGGATAGATTGGATTACTTGGATGCTTGGTCGTCTCTATTTCAGTCTATAATTTTGTCAAAATATAGAAAATTGAGCTAGCTTAACGTGGGCATTGGATTCGTGTCATTCGGAGCTCTAAATAAAAAGTTATGGATAATTTAATGCGGAGATATCAAGTTGATCGTTCAGTGAAAATGATCATTCTTAACTAATCATTGGTGCTCATTGATTGAAAGCTTATAAATGAAGCATAATGCATGGCATCACAAAGTTCGAGATAGATTGGATTACTTGGATGCTTGGTCGTATCTATTTTTGTCTGAAATTTTGCCACAATATAGAAAATTGAGCTAGCTTAACGTGGGCATTGGATTTGTGTCATTATGAGCTATACATCAAAAGTTATGGACGATTTAGTGTAGACATGGGAAGTTAATCGGCCAGTTAAAATGATCATTCTAAACTGATCATTCGTGCTCATTGAGTAAAGGCTTATAAATGAAGCATAAGGTAGAGCAACACGCAGTTTGGGATAGATTGGATTACTTGGATGCTTTGTTGTATCTATTTTTGTCTGAAACTTAGTCACAATATAGACAATTGAGCTTGCTTAATGTGGGCATTGGATTTGTGTCATTATGAGCTATAAATCAAAAGTTATGGACGATTTAGTGCTGACATGTCATGTTGTTCGGCCTGTTAAAATGATCATTCTGAACTGATCATTGGTGCTTATTGAGTAAAGGCTTACAAATGAAGCATAATGCAGAGCATCACACAGTTCAGCATAGATTGGGTTACTTAAACGCTTTGTCGTATCTATTTTTGTTTCATATTTTGTCATAATATAAAAAATTGAGCTGGCTTAATGTGGGAGTTGGATTCGTGTCGATATGAGCTATAAGTAAAAAGTTATGGACGATTTAGTGCAGACATGTCAAGTTGATCAGCCCGTTAAAATGATCATTATAAGCTTATAATTGGTGCTCATTGAGTAAAGACTTATAAATGAAGCATAATGCAGAGCATCACCCAGTTCGGGATATATTGGATTTCTTTGACGTTTTGTCATATCTATTTTTGTGTCGAATTTTGTCCGAATATAGAAAATCGAGCTAGCTTAATGTGGGCATTCGATTCGTGTCACTCGGAGCTCTAAATCAAAAATTACGGACGATTTAGTGTGGACATGTCAAGTTGATCGGCAAGTTAAAATGATCATTCTTAACTGATCATTGGTGGTCATTGAGTAAAGGCTTATAAATGAAGTATAATGCATAACATCACGCAGCTCTGGATAGAATGGATTACTTGGACACTTTGACATATCTATTTCTATCTCAAAGTTTCTCTCAATATAAAAAATTGAACTAGCTTTACGTGGGTATTGGATTCGTGTCAATCGGAGCTTTAAATCAAAAGTTACAAACAATTTAGTGTGCACATGTCAATTGTATCGGCCCGTTAAAATGATCATTCTTAACTGATAATTGGTGCTCATTGAGTAAAGGCTTATAAATGAAGCATAATGCAGAGCATCACGCAGCTCGGGATAGATTGGATTACTTGGAAGCTTTTTCGTATTAATTTTTGTCTCAAATATTGTCGATATATAGAACATTGAGGTAGATTAATGTGGACATTGGATTCTTGTCATTCGAGCTCTAAATCAAAAGTTAAGAACGATTTAATGCGGACATGTCAAGTTGATCGGCCAGTTAAAATGATCATTTTTAACTGATCATTGGTGCTTATTGAGTAAAAGTTTATCAATGAAGCTTAATGCATGGGATGATGTAGTTTGGGATAGATTGGATTACTTGGACCCTTCTTCGTCTCTATTTCCGGATTTAATGTGGCAAAATATATAAAATTGAGCTTGTTTTTAACATGGGCATTCGATTCGTGTCATTATGAGCTATAAATCAAAAGTTATGGAAGATTTAGTGCAGACAAGACAAGTTGATCAGCCACTTAAAATGATCATTGTAAACTTATCATTGGTGCTCATTGAGTAAAGACTTATAAATGAAGCATAATGCAAAGCATCACCCAGTTCGGGATATATTGGATTTCTTTGACGCTTTGTCATATCTATTTTTGTGTCAAATTTTGTCCGAATATAGAAAATCGAGCTAGCTTAACGTGGGCATTCAATTCACGTCACTCGGAGCTCTAAATCAAAAGTTACGGACGATTTAGTTTGGACATGTTAAGTTGATCGGCCAGTTAAAATGATCATTCTTAACTGATCATTGGTGCTCATTGAGTAAAGGCTTATAAATGAAGCATAATGCATAACATCATGCAGCTCTGGATATAATGGATTACTTGGACACATTGACATATCTATTTCTATCTCAAATTTTCTCTCAATATAGAAAATTGAACTAGCTTTACGTGGGCATTGGATTCTTGTCATTCGGAGCTTAAATCAAAATTTACAAATGATTTAGTGTGCACATGTCAATTGTATTGGCCCGTTAAAATGATCATTCTTAACTGATAATTGGTGCTCATTGAGTAAAGGCTTATAAAGGAAGCATAATGCAGAGCATCATGCAGCTCGGGATAGATTGGATAACTTGGATGCTGTTTCGTATTTATTTTTGTCTCAAATATTGTCACAATATAGAAAATTGAGCTACATTAACGTAGGCATTGGATTCCTGTCATTTGGAGCTCTAAATCAAAAGTTAAGAACGATTTAATGCGGACATATCAAGTTGATCGGCCAGTTAAAATGATCACTTTTAACTGATCATTGGTGCTTATTGAGTAAAAGTTTATCAATGAAGCTTAATGCATGGGAGGATGTAGTTCGGGATAGATTGGATTATTGGACGCTTCTTCGTCTCAATTTCTGTCTTTAATTGTGAAAAATATAGAAAATTGAGCTAGTTTTTAACGTGGGCATTGGATTCGTGTCATTATGAGCTATAAATCAAAAGTTATGGAAAATTTAGTGCAGACAAGACAAGTTGATCAGCCACTTAAAATGATCATTCTAAACTGATCATTGGTGCTTATTGAGTAAAGGCTTGCAAATGAAGCATAATGTAAAGCATCACGCAGTTTGGTATAGATTGGATTACTTGGACGCTTTATCGTCTCTATTTCTGTCTATAATTTTGTCAAAATATAGAAAATTGAGTTACCTTAACGTGGGCATTGGGTTCGTGTTATTCTTAGCTCTAAATCAAAAGTTATGAACGATTTAGTGCCGACATGTCAAGTTAGTCGGCGAGTTAAAATGATCATTCTTAACTGATCATTGGTGCTCATTTTGTAAAACTTTTAAATGAAGCATAATGCATGGCATCACACATTTTGGGATATAGTGGATTACTTGGATGCTTGGTCGTCTCTACTTTTGTCTATAATTTTGTCAAAATATAGAAACTTGAGCTAGCTTCACGTGGGCATTGGATTTGTGTTATTCGGAGCTCTGGATCAAAAGTTACGGACGATTTACTGTAGACATATCAAGTTGATCATCTAGTTAAAATGATCATTCTTAACTAATCATTTGTACTCATTGATGGAAAGCTTATAAATGAAGCATAATGCATGGCATCACACACTTCGAGATGGATTGGATTACTTGGAAGCTTGGTCGTATCTATTTTTGTCTGAAATTTTGTCATAATATAGAAAATTGAAGTAGCTTAACGTGGCCATCGGATTCGTGTCATTATGAGCTATACATCAAAAGTTATGGACGATTTAGTGCAGGCATGTGAAGTTGATCGGCCCATTAAAATGATCATTCTAAACTGATCATTCGTGCTCATTGAGTAAAGGCTTATAAATGAAGCATAATGTAGAGAAACACACAGTTTAGGATAGATTGGATTACTTGAATGCTTTGTCGTATCTATTTTTGTCTCAAATTGTTTCATATAGAAAATTGAACTACCCTAACGTGGGCATTGGATTCCTGTCATTATGAGCTATAAATCAAAAGTTATGGACGATTTAGTGCAGAAATGTCAAGTTGATCGGCCAGTTAAAATGATCATTCTAAGTTGATTATTGGTGCTCATTGAGTAAAGACTTATAAATGAAGCATAGTGCAGAGCATCACCCAGTTCAGGATAGATTGGATAATTTTGACGCTTTGTGATATCTATTTTTGTCTCAAATTTTGTCACAATATAGAAAATCGAGCTAGGTTAACTTGGGCATTGGATTCGTGTCACTCGGAACTGTAAATCAAAAGTTACTAATGATTTAGTTTGGACATGTCAAGTTGATCGGCAAGTTAAAATGATCATTCTTAACTGATCATTGGTGCTCATTGAGTAAAAGCATAATGTAAAGTATCACGCAGTTTGTGATATATTGGATTACTTGGACGATTTATCGTCTCTATTTTTTCTCTATAATTTTGTCAAAATATGGAAAACTGAGCTAGCTTCAATTGGGCATTGCATTCGTGTCATTCTGAGCTCTAAATCAAAAGTTACAGACAATTTAGTGCAGACAAGTCAAGTTGATCGTCGAGTTAAAATGATCATTCTTAACTGATCATTGGTACTCATATATTAAAGGCTTATACATGAAGTATAATGTCTGACATCAGACAATTTTGGATAGATTTGATTACTTGGATGCTTTGTCATATCTACTTTTGTCTCAAATTTTGTCTCAACATAGAAAATTGAGCTAGCTTGACGTGCCCATTGGATTCGTGTCGTAAAGCGCTTTAAATCAGAAGTTATAGACGATTTAGTGCCCATATGCCAAGTCGTTCGGCTAGTTAAAATGATCATTCTAAATTGATCATTCGTGCTCATTGAGTAAAGACTAATAAATGAAGCATAATACAGAGCATCACACAGTTCGGGATAGATTGGATTTTCCTTGGACACTTTTTCGTTCCCATTTTTTTCTCAAATTTTGTCACAATTTAGAAAATTGACCTAGCTTAATGTGGGCGTTGGATTCGTGTCATTCAGAGCTCTAAATCAAAAGTTACAGACGATTTAGGGCGGACATGTCAAGTCGATCAGGCAGTTATAATGATCATTCTTTACTGATCATGGATGCTCATTGAGTAAAAGTTTATAAATGAACAATAATGCATGTCCTCACGCAGTTCGGGATAGATTGGATTACTTGGACTTTTTTTCGTATCTATTTTTGTCTCAAAGTATGTCACAATATAGAAAATTGAGCTAGCTTAACGTGGGCATTGGATTCGTGTCATTATGAGCTATAAATCAAAATTTATGAACCATTTAGTGCAGACATGTCAAGTTGAACGGCCATTTAAAATGATCATTCTAGACTAATCATTCGTGCTCATTGAGTAAAGGCTTATAAATAAAGCCTAATGTATAGAATCACGCTGTTCGGAATAGATTGGATTATTAAGAGGATTTGTCATATCTATTTGAGTTTTAAATTTTGTGATAATATATAAAATTGAGCTACCTTACCGTGGGCATTGAATTCGGGTCATTCAGAGTTCTAAATCAAAAGTTATGGACATGTCAAGTCTATTGGTCTGTTAAAATGATCATTCTAAACTGATCGTTTGTGCTCATTGATAAAAAAAACTTATAAATGACGCATAATGCATGGCATCACTCAATTCGGAAAGATTGGACTACTTGGATGCTTTGTCCTCTCCATTTCCGTCTATAATTTTGTCAAAATATAGAAAATTGAGCTAGCTTAACGTGGGTATTTGATTCATGTCATTGTGAGCTCTAAATCAAAAGTTACTGATGATTTAGTGCGGACATGTCAAGTTGATTGCCTTGTTAAAACGATCATTCTTAACTGATCATTGTTGTTTACTGAGTAAAGGCTTATCAATGAAGCATAATGAATGGCATCACGCAGTTTGGGGATATATTTGATTACTTGGACTCTTTTTGTCATATCTATTTGTGTCTCAAATTTTTTCCCAATATAGAAAATTGAGTTACCTTAACGTGGGCATTGAATTCGTGTGATTCGGAGCTCTAAATCAAAAGTTACAGACGATTTAATGCGGACATGTCAAGTTGATGGACCATATAAAATGATCATTCTAAACTGATCATTGATACTCATTGAGTAAACGCTTATAAATATGCCATGCATTATTTATAGATAGGATTACTTGGATGCTTTGTCATCTCCATTTCTGTCCATAATTTTGTAAAAATATAGAAAATAGAGCTCGCATAACATGGGCATTGGACTCGTGTCATTCTGAGCTCTAAATCAAAAGTTACGGACAATTTAGTGCGAAGATGTCAAGTTGATCGGCCTGTTAAAGTGACCAGTCTAAACTGATCATTGGCGTTCATTAAGTAAAGGCTTATAAATAAAGCATAATGCATGGCATCACACAGTTCTGGATAGATTGGATTACTTGGACGTTTTGTCGTATTTATTTCTGTCTCAAATTTTAGAACAAATATACAAATTTGAGCTAGCTTAACATGGGCATTGGATTCATGTTATTCTAAGCTTTAAATCAAGAGTTACATATGATTTAGTGCGGAAATTTCAAATTGATCGGCTATTTAAAATGATCACTCTAAACTAATCATTGGTGCTCATTGAGTAAAGGCTTCTAAAGTTTTGGATAGATTGGATTACTTTGACGGTTTGTCGTATCTATTTATGTCTCAAATTTTGGTTCTATAAAGAAAATTGAGCTAGCTTAACGTGGGCATTGGATTCGTGTCATTCTGAGCTCCAAATCAAAAGTTACTGACGATTTTGTGCAGACATGTCAAGTTGACTGGCTTGATAAAATGATCATTCTTAACTGATCATTGGTCCTCATTGAGTAAAGGCTTATAAATTAAGCATAATGCATGGTAACATGTAGTTTGGGATAGATTTGATTGCTTGGACCCTTTCTCATATCTATTTCTGTCTCAAAGTTTTTCACAATATAGAAAATTGAGCTACCTTAACGTGGGCATTGGATTCGTGTCATTCGGAGCTCTAAATCAAAAGTTATGGATGATTTAGTGCGGACATGTCTAATTTATCGACCAGTTAAAATGATCATTCTTAAATGATCATTGGTGCTCATGGAGTAATGGCCTATATATGAAGCATAATTCATGGCATCACACAGTTTTGGATATATTAAATTATTTAGACGCTTTTTTGTATCTATTTCAGTCTCAAATTTTGTCTCAATATAGAAAATTGAACAAACTTTAAGTGGGCATTAGATTCGTGTCATTCGGAGCTCTAAATCAAAAGATATGGACAATTTAGTGCATACATGTCAAGTTGATCAGCCAGTTAAAATGATCATTCGTAAGTGATCATTTGTGCTCACTGAGTAAAAGCTTATAAATAAAGCATAATGCATGGCATCAACCAGTTTGGGATAGATTGGATTACTTGGACGCTTTGTCGTATCTAGTTCTATCATAAATTTTGTCACAATATAAAAACTTGAGCTAGCTTAACATGTGCATTGGATTCGTGTCATTCTGAGCTCTAAATCATTAGTTAAGGACGATTTAGTGCACACATCTCAAGTTGATCAGCCCGTTAAAGTGATCATTATAAACTGATCATTGGGGTTCATTGAGTAAAGGCTTATAATTGAAGCATAATGCATGGCATCAGGCTGTTCGGGATAGATTGGATTACTAGGATGCTTTTTCATTTTCTATCTCAAATTTTTTCACAATATAGAAAATTGAGCTAGCTTATCAT
Organism: Pugionium dolabratum; assembly: GCA_018901945.1. NCBI lineage: Eukaryota > Viridiplantae > Streptophyta > Magnoliopsida > Brassicales > Brassicaceae > Pugionium > Pugionium dolabratum. Next base: position 484,820 of record JAEVFF010000184.1, read on the forward strand.
GGACATTGGATTCGTGTCAACTCTGAGCTCTAATTTAAAACTTAGGGACGATCTAGTGCGGACATGTCAAGTTGATCGGCCAGTGAAAGTGATATTGATCATTGGTGCTCATTAAGTAAAGGCTTATAAATGAAGCATAATGCATGACATCACGCTGTTCGGGATAGATTGGATTACTTGGATGCTTTGCCATATCTATTTTTGTCTATAATTTTGTCACAATATAGAAAATTGAACTAGCTTTTCGTGGGCATTGGATTCGTGTCATTTTGAGCTCTAAATCAAAACTTACGGACGATTTGGTGTGGACATGTCGGTTGAGTGGGCAGTAAAAGTGATCATTCTAAATTGATAATTGGTGCTCATTAGTAAAGGATTATAAATGAAGCATAATGCATGCCATCAAGCAGTTTCGATAGGTCTGATTACTTAGACGCTTTGTTGTCTCTATTCCTGTCTCAAATTTTGTCAACCAAATATAGAAAATTGTGCTAGCTTAATATGGGCATTGGATTCTTGCCATTATGACCTCTTAATCAAAAGTGATGAACGATTTAGTGCGGACATGTCTGGTTTAATTGTCAGTCCAAATGATTATTCTTAACTGATCATTGGTGCTCATTGAGTAAAGACTTATAAATGAAGTGTAATGCATGGCATCACTTAGTTCAGGATACATATTTGGATGCTTTGTCGTATCTTTTACTATCTGAAATTTTATCACAATATAAAAAATTAAATTAGTTTAACGTGGGAATTGAATTCGTGTCATTATGAGCTCTAAATCAAAAGTTAGGGATGATTTAGTGCAGACATGTCAAGTTGATCGGCCAGTTAAAATGATCATTCTAAACTAATCATTTGTGCTCATTGAGTAAAGACTTATAAATGAAGCATAATACATAGAATCATGCAACTCATGATAGATTGGATAACTAGGATTATTTGTAATATCTATTTGTGTCTCAAATTTTGTCACAATATAGAAAATTGAGCAAGCTATATGTGGGCATTGGATTCGTGTCATTATGAGCTCTAAATAAAAAGTTATGAACAATTTAGTGCAGACATGTCAAGTTGATCGGCCAGTTAAAATGATCATTCTTAACTTATCATTGGTGCACATAGAGTAAAGGCTTATAAAAGAAGCATAAAGCATGGCATCACGAATTTTGGGATATATTAGATTACTTGGATGCTTTGTCGTATCTAATTCTGTCTTAAATTGTGTCACAATATAAAAAATTGAGCGAGCTTAATGTGGGCATTGGATTTGTGTCATTCTGAGCTCTAAATCAAAAGTTATGGACGACTTAGTGCGGACATATCAAGTTGATCGGTGAGTTAAAATGATCATTCTTAACTGATCATTGGTGCTGCATTCAAGTAATTTATATGATCATTCTTAACTGCGTAATGACATGCATTTTGCTTCATTCATAAGCCTTTACTCAACGAGCACCAAAGATAAGTTAAGAATGATCAATTTAACTGGCCGATCAACTTTACATGTGCGCACTAAATCGTCTGTAAATTATGATTTAGAGCTCATAATGACATGAATCCAATGCCCACTTTATACTAGCTCAATTTTCTATATTGTGACAAAATTTGAGATAGAAATAGGTATAAAAAAGGCGTCCAAGTAATCCAATCTAACCAAAACTGCTTGATGCCATGCATTATGCTTCATTTATAAGCCTTTACTCAATGAGTTCCAATGATCAGTTTAGAATGATCACTTTAACTAGCCCATCAACTTGATATTTCCTCACTAAATCGTCCATAACTTTTGATTTAGAGATCAGAATGTCACGATTCCACTCCCCACGTTAAGCTAGCTCAATTTTCTATATTGAGGCAAAAATTGAAATTGAAATAGATATCAAAAGCATTCAAGTAATCCAATCTAGCCAAAAATGCATAATGCCATGCATTATGCTCCATTTATAAGCTTTTACTCAACGAGCACCAATGATCAGTTTAGAATGATCACTTTAACTAGCCGATCAACTTTACATGTCCTCACTAAATCGTCTATAACTTATGATTCAGAGCTCATAATAACACGAATCCAATGCCCACTTTAAGTTAGCTCAATTTTCTATATTGCGACAAAATTTGAGACAGAAATAGATATAAAAAAGCGTTCAAGTAATCCAATCTAGGCAAAACTGCATGATGCCATGCATTATTCTTCATTTATAAGCCTTTACTCAATGAGCACAAATGATTGGTTTAGAATGATCACTTTAACTAAGCGATCAACTTGACATGTCCGCATTAAATTGTCCATAACTTTTGATTTAGAGCTCTGAATAACACGAATCCAATGCCTACGTGAAGCTAGCTCAATTTTCCATATTGTAACAAAATTTGAGACACAAATAGAGACGAAAAAGCGTTCAAATAATTCAATATAACCAAAACTGCTTGATGCCATGCATTATGCTTCATTTCTAAGCCTTTACTCAATGAGCATCAATTATCAGCTTAGAATGATCACTTTAAAAAGAAGATGAACTTGACATTTCCGCACTAAATCATCCATAACTTTTGATTTAAAGCTCAGAATGACACGAATCCGATGCATACGTTAAGCTAGCTCAATTTTCTATATTGTGAACAAATTTGAGACAGAAATATATAAAAATGCGTTCAAGTAATCCAATATAACCAAAACTGCATGATGCCATGCATTATGCTTCATTTATAAGCCTTTACTCAATGAGCACCAATGATCCATTTAGAATGATCACTTTAACTGGCCGATCAACTTGACATGTCCGCTCTAAATTGTCCCGAACTTTTGATTTAGAGCTCAGAATGACACGAATCCAATGCCCACGTTAAGCTAGCTCAATTTTCTATATTGTGACAAAATTTGATACTGAAATAGATATAAAAAAGAGTTCAAGTAATCCAATCAAGCCAAAACTGCATGATGCCATGAATTATGCTTCATTTATAAGCCTTTAGTCAACGAGCACCAATGATCAGTTAATAATGATCACTTTAACTGGCCGATCAACTTGACATGTCCGCACTAAATCGTCCGTAACTTATGATTTAGAGCTTTGAATGACATGAATCCTGTGCCCACGTTAAGCTAGCTCAATTTTCTATATTGAGACGAAACTTGAGACAGAAATAGATACAAAAAAGCATTCAAGTAATCCAATCTATGCAAAACTGCATGATGCCATGCATTACGCTTCATTTATAAGCCTTTACTCAATTAGCACAAATGATCAGTTTAGAATGACAACTTTAACAGGATGGTCAACTTGACCTGTCCGCACTAAATCATCCCTAACTTTTGATTTAGAGCTCTAAATGACACGAATCCAATACCTACATTAATCTAGCTCTTTTTTCTATATTGTGACAAAATTTGAGACAAAAATAGATATAAAAAAGCGTTCAAGTAATCCAATCTAACCAGAACTGTGTGATGCCATGCATTATGCTTCATTTATAAGCCTCTACTCAACGAGCACCAATGATCAGTTTAGAATGATCACTTTATTTGGCTGATCAACTTGACATGTTCGCACTAAATCATCCCTAACTTTTGATTTAGAGCTCAAAATGACACGAATCCAATGCCCACTTTAAGATAGTTCTAATTTCTATATTGTGACAAAATTTGAGACTGAAATAGATATAAAAAATCGTTCAAGGAATCCAATCTAGCAAAAACTACGTGATGCCATGCATTATGCTTCATTTATAAGCATTTACTCAATGAGCCCAAATGATCATTTTAGAATTATCACTTTAACTAAGGGATCAACTTGACATGTCCGCACTAAATCGTCCATAACTTTTGATTTAGAGCTCAGAATAACACGAATCCAATACCCACGTTAAGCTAGTTCTATTTTCTATATTAGGACGAAAATTGAGACAAAAATAGATACCAAAAAACGTTCAAGTAATGCAATCAAACCAGAACTGTGTGATGCAATGCATTATAATTCATTTCTAAGCCTTTACACAATTAGCACCAATGATAAGTTTAGAAAGATCACTTTAACAAGCCAAACAACTTGTCCTCACTAAATCGTCCGAAACTTATGATTTAGAGCTTTGAATGACACAAATCCAATGCCCACGCTAAGCTAGCTCAATTTTCTATATTGTGACAAAATTTGAGACTGAAATAGATTCAAAAAGCGTTCCAGTAATCCAATCTATGCAAACCTGCATGATGCCATGCATTATGCTTCATTTATAATCATTTACTCAATGAGAACAAATGATAAGTTCAGAATTATCAACTTGAGATGTCTGCACTAAATCGTCCGTAACTTTTGACTTAAAGCTCATAATCACATGAATCAAATGCCCACATTAAGGTAGCTTAATTTTCTATATTGTGACAAAATTTGAGACAAAAATAGATAAGAAAAAGCGTTCAAGTAATCAAATCTAACCAAAAATGTGTGATGCCATGCATTATGCTTCATTTCTAAGCCTTTACTCAATGCGCACCAATGACCAGTTTAGAATGATCACTTTAACAGGACAATCGACTTGACATTTCCGCACTAAATCATCCCTCAGTTTTGATTTAGAGCTCAGAATGTAATGAATCCAATGCCTATGTTAACCTAGCTCAATTTTCTATATTGTGACAAAATTTGAGACAAAAATAGATATAAAAAAGTGTTCAAGTAATCCAATCTAACCAAAACTGCGTGATACCATGCATTATGCTTCATTTATAAGCCTTTACTCAATGAGCACCAATGATCAGCTTAGAGTGATCACTTTATTTGGCTGATCAACTTGACATGTTCGCACTAAATCGTCCCTAACTTTTGATTTAGAGCTCAAAATGACACGAATCCAATGCCCACTTTAAGATAGCTCTAATTTCTATATTGTGACAAAATTTGAGACTGAAATAGATATAAAAAAAATCGTTCAAGGAATCCAATCTAGCAAAAACTATGTGATGCCATGCATTATGCTTGGTTTATATGGCCTTACTCAATGAGCACCAATGATCAGTTAAAAATGATCAGTTTAACTATCCGTTCATCTTTACATGTCAGCACTATATTGTTCGTAACATATGATTCAGAGCTCATAATGGCACAAATCCAATGCCCACATTAAGCTCGCTAAATTTTCTATATTGTGACAAAATTTGAGACAGAAATAGATACAAAAAAGCATTCAAGTAATCCAATCTAGCCAAAACTTCATGATGCCATGCACTATGCTTCATGTATAACCCCTTACTCAATGAGCACAAATGATCAAATTACAATGATCATTTTAACAAGGCGATCAACTTGTCATGTCCGCAGTAAATTTTCCGTAACTTTTGGTTTAGAGCTGAGAATAACACAAATTCCATGCCCACGTTAAGCTAGCTGAATTTTCTATATTGTTCCAAAACGTGAGACAAAAATAGATATGAAAAAGCGTTCAAGTAATCCAATATAACCAAAAATGCGTGATGCCATGCATTATGCTTCATTTCTAAGCCTTTACTCAATGAGCACCAATGATCATTTTAGAATGATCACATTAACTGCCCCATCAACTTTACATGTCCGCACTAAATCATCTCTAACTTTGATTTAGAGCTCAGAATGACACGAACCCAATGCCTACGTTAACCTAGCTCAATTTTCTATATTGTGACATAATTTGAGACAAAAATAGATATAAAAAACGTTCAAATAATCCTATCTAATCAAAACTATGTGATGCCATGCATTATGCTTCATTTATAATCCTTTACTCAATGAGCACCAATGATTAGTTTAGAATGATCACTTTAATTGGCCGATCAACTTGACATGTCCGCACTAAAATGTCCATAACTTTTTATTTAGAGCTCAGAAGGACATGAATCCAATGCCCACGTTATAGTAGCTCAATTTTATATATTGTGACAAAATTTGAGACTAAAATAGATATTAAAAAGCGTTCAGGTAATAAAATCTAGCCAAAACTGTGTGATGCCATGCATTATGCTTCATTTATAGGCCTTTACTTAATGAGCACCAATGATTAGTTAAGAATGATCACTTTAACTGGCCGATCAACTTGACATATCCACACTAAATCATCACTAACTTATGATTTAGAGCTAAGAATGACACGAATCCAATGTCCAAGTTACGCTACCTCAATTTTCTATATTGGGAAAAAAATTGAGACAAAAATAGATACGACAAAGTGTCCATGTAATCCAATTAGCCAAAACTTCATGATGCCATGCATTGTGCTTCATTTATAAGCATTTACTCAATGAGCACCAATGATCAGTTTAGAATGATCACTTTAACTGGTTGATCAACTTGTCATGTCCGCACTAAATCTTCCGTAACTTTTGACTTAGAGCTCAGAATGACACGAATCCAATGCTCAAGTTAAACTACCTCAATTTTCTATATTGTGACAAAATTTGAGACAGCAATAGATACGAAAAAGGGTCCATGTAATCCAATCTAGCCAAAACTGCATGATGCCATGCATTATGCTTCATTTATTAGCCTTTACTCAATGAGCACAAATGATCAGTTTAGAATTATCACTTTAACTAGGCGATCAACTGGACATGTTCGCACTAAATCGTACGTAACTTTTGATTTAGAGCTCAGAATAACACGAATCCAATACCCACGTTAAGCTAGCTCTATTTTCTATATTAGGACAAAAATTGAGACAAAAATAGATACTAAAAAGCGTTCAAGTAATCCAATCTAACCACAACTGCGTGATGCAATGCATTATAATTCATTTCTAAGCCTTTACTCAATTAGCACCAATGATAAGTTTAGAAAGATCACTTTAACTAGCCGAACAACTTGTCCTCACTAAATTGTCCGAAACTTATGATTTAGAGCTTTGAATGACACAAATCCAATGCCCACGCTAAGCTAGCTCAATTTTCTATATTGTGACAAATTTTGAGACAGAAATAGATTCAAAAAACGTTCCAGTAATCCAATCTATGCAAAACTGCATGATGCCATGCATTATGCTTCATTTATAAGCATTTACTCAATGAGCACCAATGATTAGTTTAGAATAATCATATTTCTTGATCACCAATTTTCTTTATTTTGACAAAATAGAGACGACAAAGCGTCCAATTAATCAAATCTATCCCAAACTATGTGATGTCATGCTTTATGCTTCATTTATATGAGTTTACTCAATAAGCACCATGATCAGTTTGGAATGATCATTTTAATGGCCTATCAACTTTACATGTCTCCAATAACTCGTCGGTAACTTTTGATTTATAGCTTAGAATGATACGAATCCAATGGCCACGTTAAGGTAGTTAAATTTTCCATATAGAGAAAAAATGTTGAGACAGAAATAGATACAACAAATTGGCCGAGTAATCTGTTCTATACCAAACGGCGAGATGCCATGCAATATGCTTCATTTATAAAATTTTACTCAATGAGCACCAGTGATCAGTTATAATAATCATTTTAACGGGCCGATCAACTAGACATCTCGGCACTAAATCGTTTGTAACTTTTGATTTATAGCTCAGAATTACAAGAAACTAATGCCCACGTTGAGGTAGCCCAATTTTCTATACGGAGACAAAATTAAAAATAAATATAGATACGACAAAGCGTCCAAGTACTCCAATCAATCCCAAATTGCGTGATGCCATGCATTATAATTCATTTATAAGCCTTTACTCAATAAGCACCAATGATCAGTTTAGAATGATCATTTTAATTGGTCGATCCACTTGACATGTCTACACTAAATCGTTCGTAACTTTTGATTTATTGCTCAAAATGACACGAATCCAATGCCCATGTTAAGCTAGTTTAATTTTCTATATTTTGACGAAATATGATACAGAACAAGATACCACAAAGCGTCCAAGTAATCAAATCTATCCAAAATTGCGTGATGCCATGCATTCTGGTTCATTTATAAATTTTTACTCAATGAGCACCAATGATCAGTTTAGAATAATCATATTTCTTGACCAGCAATTTTCTATATTTTGACAAAATAGACGACAAAGCGTCCAAGTAATCAAATCTATACCAAACTATGTGATGTCATGCTTTATGCTTCATTTATATGACTTTACTGAATGAGAACTATGATCAGTTTAATGGCCTATTAACTTTACATGTCTGCACTAACTCTTCGGTAAGTTTTGATTTATAGCTTAGAATGACACGAATCCAATGCCCACGTTAAGCTAGTTAAATTTTCCATATAGAGAAACAAATTTGAGACAGAATTAGATACAAAAAATGGCCGAGTAATCCACTCTATACCAAACGACGAGATGCCATGCAATATGCTTCATTTATAAACTTTTACTCAATGAGCACCAGTGATAAGTTTAGAATGATCATTTTAACTGGCCGATCAACTTGAAATCGCTGCACTAAATCATCTGTAACTTTTGATTTATAGCTCTGAATTACAAGAAACCAATGCCCACGTTGAGCTAGCCCAATTTTCTATATTGAGACAAAATTAAAAATAAATACAGATACGACAAAGCGTTCAAGTAATCCAATCTATCTCAAATTGCGTGATGCCATGCATTATAATTCATTTATAAGCCTTTACTCAAAAAGCACCAATAATCAGTTTAGAATGATCATTTTAATTGGCAGATCAAATTGACATGTCTATACTAAATCGTTCGTAACTTTTTATTTATAGCTTAAAATCACACAAATCCAATGCCCATGTTAAGCTAGTTAAATTTTCTATATTTTGACGAAATATGATACAGAACAAGAAACGACAAAGCGTCCAAGTAATCAAATCTATCCAAAATTGTGTGATGCCATGCATTCTGGTTCAGTTATAAGCTTTTACTCAATGAGCACCAATGATCACTTTTGAATAATCATATTTCTTGACCACCAATTTTCTATATTTTGACAAAATAGATACGACAAAGCGTCCAAGTAATCAAATCTATCCCAAACTATGTGATGTCATGCTTTATGCTTCATTTATATGAGTTTACTCAAGGAGCACCTTGATCAGTTTAGAATGATCATTTTAATGGCCTATCAACTTTACATGTCTGCACTAACTCGTCGGTAACGTTTGATTTATAGCTTAGAATGACACGAATCCAATGCCCACGTTAAGCTAGTTAAATTTTCCATATAGAGAAAAAAAGTTGGGATGGAAATAGATACAACAAAGTAGCCGAGTAATCCGTTCTATACCAAACGGCGAGATGCCATGCAATATGCTTCATTTATAAGCTTTTACTTAATGAGCACCAGTGATCAATTTGAATGATCATCTTAACTTGCTGATCAACTTGACATCTCTGCACTAAATCGTCTGTAACTTTTGATTTATAGGTCAGAATTATAAGAAACCAATTGCCACGGTTAGCTAGCCCAATTTTCTATAATGACACAAAATTAAAAATAAATATAGATACGACAAAGCGTTCAAGTAATCGAATCAATCCCAAATTGCGGTATGCCATGCATTATAATTCATTTATAAGCCTTTACTCAATAAGCACCAATGATAAGTTTAGAATAATCATTTTAATTGGCCGATCAACTTGACATTTCTACACTAAATTGTTCGTAACTTTTGATTTATTGCTCAAAATGACACGAGTCCAATGTCCATGTTAAGCTAGTTTAATTTTCTATATTTTGACGAAATATGATACAGAACAAGATGCCACAATGCGTTCAAGTAATCAAATCAATCCAAAATTGCGTGATGCCATGTATTCTGGTTCATTTATAAATTTTTACTCAATGTGCACCAATGATCAGTTTAGAATAATCATATTTCTTGACCACCAATTTTCTATATTTTGACAAAATAGAGACGACAAAGCGTCCAAGTAATCAAATCTATACCAAACTATGTGATGCCATGCTTTATGCTTCATTTATATGACTTTACTCACTGAGCACCATGATCAGTTTAGAATGATCATTTTAATGGCCTATCAACTTTACATGCCTGCACTAACTCTTCGGTAAGTTTTGATTTATAGCTTAGAATGACAGGAATCCAATGCCCATGTTAAGCTTGTTAAATTTTCCATATAGAGAAAAATATTTGAGACGTAAATAGATACAACAAAGTGGCCGAGTAATCCGTTCTATACCAAACGGCGAGATGCCATGCATTATGCTTCATTTATAAACTTTTACTTAATGAGCACCAGTGATCACTTTAGAATGATCATTTTAACTGGCCGATCAACTTGACATATCTGCAATAAATCGTCAATAACTTTTGATTTATTGCTCAGAATGACAAGAAACCAATGCCCACGTTGAGCTATCCCAACTTTCTATATTGAGACAAAATTAAAAACAAATATAGATACGACAAAGCGTCCAAGTAATACAATCTATCCCAAACTGTGTGATGCCATCCATTATACTTCATTTATAAGCCTTCACTCAATACGCACCAATGATCAATTTAGAATGATCATTTTAATTGGCCGATCAACTTGACATGTCTACAGTAAATCATTTGTTACTTTTGATTTATAGCTCAAAATGACACGAATCCAATGCCAATGTTAAGCTTGTTCAATTTTCTATATTTTGATGAAATATGATACATAACAAGATACGACAAAGCTTTTAAGTAATCAAATCTATCAAAAATTGCGTGATGCCGTTCATTCTGGTTCATTTATATGCTTTTACTGAATGAGCACCAATGATCAGTTTAGAATAATCATATTTCATGACCACAAATTTTCTATATTTTGACAGAATAGAGACGACAAAGCGTCCAAGTAATGAAATCTATCCCAAACTATGTGATGTCATGCTTAATGCTTCATTTATATGACTTTACTCAATGAGCACCATAATCAGTTTAGAATTATCATTTCAATGGCTTATCAACTTTACATGTCTGCACTAACTCGTCGGTAACTTTTGATTTATAGCTTACAATGACACGAATCCAATGCCCATGTTAAGCTAGTTAAATTTTTCATATAGAGAAAAAATTTGAGACAGAATTAGATACCAAAAATTGGCTGAGTAATCTGCTCTATACCAAACGGCGAGATGCCATGCAATATGCTTTATTTATAAACTTTTACTCAATGAGCACCAGTGATCAGTTTAGAATGATCATTTTAACTGGCCAATCAACTTGAAATCGCTGCACTAAATTGTCTGTAACTTTTTATTTATAGCTCTGAATTACAAGAAACCAATGCCCACGTTGAGCTAGCCCAATTTTCTATATTGAGACAAAAGTAAAAATAAATATAGATACGACAAAGCGTTCAAGTAATCCAATCTATCTCAAATTGCGTGATGCCATACATTATAATTCATTTATAAGCCTTTACTCAATAAGCACCAATAATCAGTTTAGAATGATCATTTTAATTGGCAGATCAACTTGACATGTCTACACTAAATCGTTCGTAACTTTATATTTATAGCTCAAAATGACACAAATCCAATGCCCATGTTAAGCTAGTTTAATTTTCTATATTTTGAGGAAATATGATACTGAACAAGATACGGCAAAGCATCCAAGTAATCAACTCTATCCAAAATTACGTGATGCCATGCATTCAGGTTCATTTCTAAGCTTTTACTCAATGAACACCAATGATCAGTTTAGAATAATCATATTTCTTGACCACCAATTTTCTATATTTTGACAAAATAGATACGACAAAGTGTCCAAGTAATCAAATCTATCCCAAACTATGTGATGTAATGCTTTATGCTTCATTTATATGAGTTTACTCAATGAGCACCATGATCAGTTTAGAATGATCATTTTAATGGCCTAGCAACTTTACACGTCTGCACTAACTCATCGGTAACTTTTGATTTATAGCTTAGAATGACACGAATCCAATGCCCACGTTAAGCTAGTTAAATTTTCCATATAGAGAAAAAAAACTTGAGATTGAACTAGATACAACAAAGTGGCCGAGTAATCTGTTCTATACCAAACGGCGAGATGCCATGCAATATGCTTCATTTATAAGCTTTTACTCAGTGAGCACCAGTGATCAATTTAGAATGATCATCTTAACTGGCTGATCAACTTGACATCTCTGCACTAAATCGTCTGTAACTTTTGATTTAGAGGTCAGAATTACAAGAAACCAATGCCCACGTTGAGGTAGCCCAATTTTCTATATTGAGACAAAATTAAAAATAAATATAGATACGACAAAGCGTTCAAATAATCCAATCAATCCCAAATTGCGGTATGCCATGCATTATAATTCATTAATAAGCCTTTACTCAATAAGCACCAATGATCAGTTTAGAATGATCATTTTAATTCGACGATCAACTTGACATTTATACACTAAATCGTTCGTAACTTTTGATTTATTGCTCAAAATGACACGAGTCCAATGCCCATGTTAACCTAGTTTAATTTTCTATATTTTGACGAAATATGATACAGAACAAGATACCACAAAGCGTCCAAGTAATCAAATCTATCCAAAATTGCGTGATGCCATGCATTCTGGTTCATTTATAAGGTTTTACTCAATGAGCACCAATGATCAGTTTAGAATAATCATATTTCTTGACCACCAATTTTCTTTATTTTGACAACATAGAGACGACAAAGCATCCAAGTAATCAAATCTATCCCAAACTATGTGATGTCATGTTTTATGCTTCATTTATATGACTTTACTCAATGAGCACCATGATCAGTTTAGAATGATCATTTTAATGGCCTATCAACTTTACATCTCTGCACTAACTTATCGGTAACTTTTCATTTATAGCTTATAATGACACGAATCCAATGCCCACGTTAAGCTAGTTAAATTTTCCATATAGTGAAAAAAGTTGAGACGGAAATAGATACAACAAAGTGGCCGAGTAATCCGTTCTATACCAAACGGTGAGATGCCATGCATTATGCTTCATTTATAAACTTTTACTTAATGAGCACCAGTGATCACTTTAGAATGATCATTTTAACTGGCCGATCAATTTGACATATATGCGATAAATCGTCAATAACTTTTGATTTATTGCTCAGAATGACAAGAAACCAATGCCCACGTTGAGCTATCCCAACTTTCTATATTGAGACAAAATTAAAAACAAATATAGATACGACAAAGCGTCCAAGTAATACAATCTATCCCAAACTGTGTGATGCAATCCATTATACTTCATTTATAAGCCTTCACTCAATACGCACCAATGATCAATTTAGAATGATCATTTTAATTGGCCGATCAACTTGACATGTCTACAGTAAATCATTTGTTACTTTTGATTTAGAGCTCAAAATGACACGAATCCAATGCCAATGTTAAGCTTGTTCAATTTTCTATATTTTGATGAAATATGATACATAACAAGATACGACAAAGCTTTTAAGTAATCAAATCTATCAAAAATTGCGTGATGCCATGCACTCGGGTTCATTTATATGCTTTTACTGAATGAGCACCAATGATCAGTTTAGAATAATCATATTTCTTGACCACAAATTTTCTATATTTTGACAGAATAGAGACGACAAAGCGTCCAAGTAATGAAATCTATCCCAAACTATGTGATGTCATGCTTAATGCTTCATTTATATGACTTTACTCAATGAGCACCATAATCAGTTTTGAATGATCATTTTAGTGGCTTATCAACTTTACATGTATGCACTAACTCGTCGGTAACTTTTGATTTATAGCTTACAATGACACGAATCCAATGCCCACGTTAAGCTAGTTAAATTTTCCATATAGAGAAAAAATTTGAGACAGAATTAGATACAAAAAATTGGCCGAGTAATCCGCTCTATACCAAACGGCGAGATGCCATGCAATATGCTTCATTTATAAACTTTTACTCAATGAGCACCAGTGATCAGTTCAGAATGATCATTTTAACTGGCCGATCAACTTGAAATCGCTGCACTAAATCGTCTGTAACGTTTTATTAATAGCTCTTAATTACAAGAAACCAATGCCTACGTTGAGCTAGCCCAATTTTCTATATTGAGACAAAATTAAAAATAAATACAGATACGACAAAGCATTCAAGTAATCCAATCTATCTCAAATTGCGTGATGCCATGCATTATAATTCATTTATAAGCCTTTACTCAATAAGCACCAATAATCAGTTTAGAATGATCATTTTAATTGGCAGATCAACTTGACATGTCTACACTAAATCGTTCGTAACTTTATATTTATAGCTCAAAATGACACAAATCCAATGCCCATTTTAAGCTAGTTCAATTTTCTATATTTTGAGGAAATATGATATTGAACAAGATACGGCAAAGCATCCAAGTAATCAAATCAATCCAAAATTGCGTGATGCCATGCATTCTGGTTCATTTATAAGCTTTTACTCAATGAACACCAATGATCACTTTAGAATAATCATATTTCTTGACCACCAATTTTCTATATTTTGACAAAATAGATACGACAAAGCGTCCAAGTAATCAAATCTATCCCAAACTATGTCATGTCATGCTTTATGCTTCATTTATATGAGTTTACTCAATGAGCACCATGATCAGTTTAGATTGATCATTTTAATGGCCTAGCAACTTTACACGTCTGCACTAACTCATCGGTAACTTTTGATTTATAGCTTAGAATGACACGAATCCAATGCCCACGTTAAGCTAGTTAAATTTTCCATATAGAGAAAAAAAAGTTGAGATTGAAATAGATACAACAAAGTGGCCGAGTAATCCGTTCTATACCAAACGGCGAGATGCCATGCAATATGCTTCATTTATAAGCTTTTACTCAGTGAGCACCAACGATCAATTTAGAATGATCATCTTAACTGGCTGATCAACTTGACATCTCTGCACTAAATCGTCTGTAACTTTTGATTTAGAGGTCAGAATTACAAGAAACCAATGCCCACGTTGAGCTAGCCCAATTTTCTATATTGAGACAAAATTAAAAATAAATATAGATATGACAAAGCGTTCAAATAATCCAATCAATCCCAAATTGCGGTATGCCATGCATTATAATTCATTTATAAGCCTTTACTCAATAAGCACCAATGATCAGTTTAGAATGATCATTTTAATTCGCCGATCAACTTGACATTTGTACACTAAATCGTTCGTAACTTTTGATTTATTGCTCAAAATGACACGAGTCCAATGCCCATGTTAAGCTAGTTTAATTTTCTATATTTTGACGAAATATGATACATAACAAGATACCACAAAGCGTCCAAGTAATCAAATCTATCCAAAATTGCGTGATGCCATGCATTCTGGTTCATTTATAAGTTTTTACTCAATCAGCACCAATGATCAGTTTAGAATAATCATATTTCTTGACCACCAATTTTCTTTATTTTGACAACATAGAGACGACAAAGCATCCAAGTAATCAAATCTATCCCAAACTATGTGATGTCATGTTTTATGCTTCATTTATATGACTTTACTCAATGAGCACCATGATCAGTTTAGAATGATCATTTTAATGGCCTATCAACTTTACATCTCGGCACTAACTCATCGGTAACTTTTGATTTATAGCTTATAATGACACGAATCCAATGCCCACGTTAAGCTAGTTAAATTTTCCATATACTGAAAAAGTTGAGACGGAAATAGATACAACAAACTGGCCGAGTAATCCGTTTTATACCAAATGGCGAGATGCCATCCTTTATACTTCATTTATAAGCCCTCACTCAATACGCACCAATGATCAATTTAGAATGATCATTTTAATTGGCCGATCAACTTGACATGTCTACACTAATTTGTTCGTAACTTTTGATTTATAGCTCAAAATGGCACGAATCCAATGCCTATGTTAAGCTACTTCAATTTTCTAAATTTTGATGAAATATGATACAGAATAAGATACCACAAAGTTTCCAAGTAATCAAATCTATCGAAAATTGCGTGATGCCATGCATTCTGGTTCATTTATAAGCTTTTACTGAATGAGCAGCAATGATCAGTTTAGAATAATCATATTTCTTGACCACCAATTTTCTATAATTTGACAAAATAGAGACGACAAAGCGTCAAGGAATCAAATCTATCCCAAACTATGTGATGTCATGCTTTATGCTTCATTTATATGACTTTACTCAATGAGCACCATGATAAGTTTAGAATGATCATTTTAATGGGCTATCAACTTTACATCTCTGCACTAACTCGTAGGTAACTTTTGATTTATAGCTTAGAATGACACGAATCTAATGCCAACGTTAAGCAGGTTAAATTTTCCATATAGAGTAAAGATTTGAGACGGAAATAGATACAAAAAGTGGCCGAGTAATCCGTTCTATACCAAACGGCGAGATGCCATGCAATATGCTTCATTTATAAACTTTTACTCAATGAGCACCAGTGATCAGTTTAGAATGATTATTTTAACTGGCCGATCAACTTGACATCTCTACACTAAATTGTCAGTAACTTTTGATTTATAGCTCAGAATTACATGAAACCAATGCCCACGTTGAGCTACCCCAATTTTCTATATTGAGACAAAATTAAAAATATATATAGATACGACAAAGCGTCCAAGTAATCCAATCTATCCCAAATTGCGTGATGCCATGCATTATAATTCATTTATAAGCCTTTACTCAATAAACACCGATGATCAGTTTAGAATTATCATTTTAATTGGCCGATCAACTTGACATGTCTACACTAAATGGTTCGTAACTTTATATTTATAGCTCAAAATGACACGAATCCAATGCCCATGTTAAGCTAGTTCAATTTTTTATATTTTGACGAAATATGATACAGAACAAGATACGACAAAGCATCAAAGTAATCAAATCTATCCAAAATTGCGTGATGCCATGTATTCTGGTTCATTTATAAGTTTTTACTCAATGAGCACCAACGATCAGTTTAGAATAATCGTATTTCTTGACCACCAATTTTCTATATTTTGAAAAAATAGACACGACAAAGCGTCCAAGTAATCAAATCTATCCCAAACTATGTGATGTCATGCTTTATGCTTCATTTATATGACTTTACTCAATGAGCACCATGATCAGTTTAGAATGATCATTTTTATGGCCTATCAACTTTACATCTCTGCACTAACTCATCGGCAACTTTTGATTTATAGCTTATAATGACACAAATCCAATGCCCACGTTAAGCTAGTTAAATTTTCCATATAGTGAAAAAAAGTTGAGACGGAAATAGATACAACAAAGTGGCCGAGTAATCCGTTCTATACCAAATGGCGAGATGCAATGCATTATGCTTCATTTATAAGATTTTACTGAATGAGCACCAGTGATCAGTTTAGAATGATCATTTGAACTGGCCGATCAACTTGACATATCTGCAATAAATTGTCAATAACTTTTGATTTAAAGCTCAGAATGACAAGAAACGAATGCCCACGTTGAGCTAGCCCAACTTTCTATATTGAGACAAAATTAATAACAAATATAGATACGACAAAGCATCCAAGTAATCCAATCTATCCCAAACTGCGTGATGCCATCCATTATACTTCATTTATAAGCCCTCATAAATACGGACCAATGATCAATTTAGAATGATCATTTTAATTGGCCGATCAACTTGACATGTCTACACTAAATCGTTCGTAACATTTGATTTATAGCTCAAAATGGCACGAATCCAATGCCCATGATAAGCTAGTTCAATTTTCTAAATTTTGATGAAATATGATACAGAATAAGATACGACAAAGCGTCCAAGTAATCAAATCTATCGAAAATTGCATGATGCCATGCATTTTGGTTCATTTATAAGCTTTTACTGAATGAGCACCAATGATCAGTTTAGAATAATCATATGTCATGCTTTATGCTTCATTTATATGACTTTACTCAATGAGCACCATGATCAGTTTAGAATGATCATTTTAATGGGCTATCAACTTTACATCTCTGCACTAACTCGTAGGTAACTTTTGATTTATAGCTTAGAATGACACGAATCTAATGCCAACGTTAAGCAGGTTAAATTTTCCATATAGAGTAAAGATTTGAGACGGAAATAGATACAAAAAGTGGCCGGGTAATCCGTTCTATACCAAACGGCAAGATGCCATGCAATATGCTTCATTTATAAACTTTTACTCAATGAGCACCAGTGATCAGTTTAGAATGATCATTTTAACTGGCCGATCAACTTGACAACTCTACACTAAATTGTCTGTAACTTTTGATTTATAGCTCAGAATTACAAGAAACAAATGCCCACGTTGAGCTACCCCAATTTTCTATATTGACACAAAATTAAAAATAAATATAGATACGACAAAGCATCCAAGTAATCCAATCTATCCCAAATTGCGTGATGCCATGCATTATAATTCATTTATAAGCCTTTACTCAATAATCACCAATGATCAGTTTAGAATGATTATTTTAATTGACCGATCAACTTGACATGTCTACACTAAATCGTTCGTAACTTTTGATTTATAGCTCAAAATGACATGAATCCAATGCCCATGTTAAGCTAGTTCAATTTTTCTATATTCTGACAAAATATAATATAGAACAAGATAGGACAAAGCGCCCAAGTAATCAAATCTATCCAAACTTGCGTGATGCCATGCATTCTTGTTCATTTATAAGTTTTTATTCAGTGAGCACCAATGATCAGTTTAGAATGATCACTCTATCCCAAATGGCGAGATGCCATGCATTATGCTTCATTTATAAGCCTTTACTCAATGAGCACCAATGATCAGCTTAGAATGATCACTTTAACTGGCCGATCAACTTGACATGTGTGCACTAAACCGTCAGTAACGTTTGATTTAAAGCTCAAAATGACACGAATCTAATGTCCACATTAAGCTAGTTCAATTTTCTATATCGTGGCAAAATTTGAGACATAACTAGATACGGCAAAGCATCCAGGTAATCCAATCTATCCAAAAGTTACATGCATTATGCTTCATATATAAGCTTTTACTCAATGAGCACCAATGATACGTTAAGAATAATCCGTTCTATCCCAAACGGGGAGATGTCATGCATTATGCTTCATTTATAAGCCTTTACTCAATCAACACCAATGATCAGTTTAGAATGATCATTTTAAGTGGCCATTCAATTTGATATGTATGCACTAAATGGTCTGTAACTTTTGATTTATATCTTAGAATGACACGAATCCAATACCCCCGTTGAGTTAGCTAAATTTTCTATACTGAGACAAAATCAGAGACAAATATAGATACATCAAAGCTTCCAAGTAATCAAATCTATCCAAAATTGCGTGATTCCATGCATTATGCTTCATTTATAAGCCTTAACTCAATGAGCACCAATGAACAGTTTAGAACGATCATTTTAACTGGTCGATCAATTTGACATGTCTGCACTAAATCGTTCGTAACTTTTATATAGAGCTTAGAATGACACGAATCCAATGCCCACGTTAAGCTAGCTCAATTTTCTATATTTTGACAAAAATTGAGTCAAAATAGAGACGACAAAGCGTCCAAGTAATCCAGTCTATCCTTAACTGTGTGATGCCATTCATTACTCTTTATTTATAAGCTTTCACTTAATGAGCACCAATGATCAGTTTAGATTGATCATTTTAACTCGACAATCAACCTGACATGTCTACACGAAATGGTCCGTAACTTTTGATTTAGAGCTCAGAATGACACAAATCCAATGCCCACGTTAAGCTAGTTGAATTTTTTATATTGTCATAAAATTTAAAACTAAAATTGCATCGACAAAATGTCCAAGTAATCCCATCTATCCAAAACTGTGTAATGTCATGATTATGCTTCATTTATGCTTCATTATTCAATGAGCACCAACGATAAAATTTTAATGAATCGTCTGTAACTATTGTTTTATAGCTCAGAATGACACGAATCAATTGCCCATGTTAGGCTACCTCAATTTTCTATATTGTGACAAAATTTGAGACAAAAATAGGTACGACAAAGCATCCAAGTAATCTTGTCTATCCCAAACTGCGTGATGCCATGCACTATGCTTCATTTATTAGTTTTTACTCAGTGAGCACCAATGATCAGTTTAGAATGCTCATTTTAACTGACCGATCAACTTGACATGTCTACACTAACTTGTCTGTAACCTTTGACTCATTGTTCATAATGATATGAATCCAATACCCACACTAAACTAGTTCAATTTTCTATATTGAATAAAGATTTGCAATAGAAATAGATACGACAAAGCATCCCAATAACCAAATCTATCAAAAACTTCGTGATGTCATGCATTATGCTTCATTTATAAGCATTTACTCAGTGAGCACCAATGATCACTTGAGAATGATCATAATAACTGGCCGATCAACTTGACATGTCTGCACTAAATAGATTGTCTGTAACTTCTGATTTAGAGCTTAGAATGAGACAAATCCAATGCACACGTTAATCTAGTTCAATTTTTTATATTATGACAAAATTTGAGGCAGAACTAAATATGACAAAGCGTCCAAGTAATCAAATCTATCCAAAACTGCGTGATACCATGCATTGTGCTACATTTATAAGCCTTTACTTAATGAGCACCAATGATCATTTTAGAATAATCATATTAACTAGCCGATCAAGTTGACAAGTACGCACTAAATCGTCCGTAACTTTCAATTTATAGCTTCGAATGATACGAATCCAATACCCACGTTAAGCTACCTCAATTTTCTATATTTTGACGAAATTTGAGATAAAAATAGAGAAGCAAAAATTGTCCAAGTAATGAAATCTATCCCAAACTACGAGATGTCATGCTTTATGCTTCATTTATAAGCTTTTACTTGATGAGCACCAATGATCAGTTTAGAATGATCACTTTAACAGGCCAATGAACTTGACATGTCCGCACTAAGTCATCTGTCACTTTTTATTTAGAGCTCAGAATGACATGAATGCAATGCCCACGTTATGATCTATATTGTAACAAAATTTGAGACAAGAATAGATAAAAAAAGCATCCAAATAATCAAATCTATCCAAAATTGCGGGATTCCTTGCATTATGCCTCATTTATAAGCCTTTACTCAATGAGCTCCAATTATAAGTTTAGAATGATCACTTTAACTGGTCGATCAACTAGACATGTCCACACTAAATCATCCGTAAATTTTGATTTAGATCTCATAATGACACGAACCCAACGCCCACGTTAAGCTAGGGCAATTTTCTATATTGTGACAAAAGTTGACCCAAAAATAGATACGAGAAAGCATCCAAGTAATCCAATGTATCCCAAACTACGTGATGCCATGTATTATTCTTCATTTATAAGCTTTTACTCAATGATCACCAATGATCATATTAGAATGATCGTTTTAACTTGCCGATCAACTTGACATGCCTACACTAAATCATCCAAAAATTTTCATTTATAGGTTAGAATGACACGAATCCAATCCGCAAATTAAGCTAGTTCAATTTTATATATTTTGGCATAATTTGAGACAAAACTAGATACAACAAACTTCCAAGTAATCAAATCTATCCAAAATTGCGTGATTCCATGTATTATGCTTCATTTACAAGCCTTTAATCAATGAGCACCAATGATCAGTTTAGAAATATTACTTCAACTGGTCGATCAACTTGACATGTCCACACTAAATCGTCCGTAACTTTTGATTTAGAGCTTAGAATGACACGAATCCAATGCCCACATTAAGCTAGCTCAATTTTGTATATTTTGACAAAAATTGAGACAAAATAGAGACGACAAAGCGTCCAAGTAATCCATTCTATCCTTAACTGTGTGATGCCATTCATTATTTTTCATTTATAAGCTTTTACTCAATAAGCAACAATGATCAGCTTAGAATGATCATTTTAACTCGACGATCAACTTGACATGTCTGCACGAAATGGTCCGTAACTTTTGATTTAGAGCTCAGAATGACACGAATCCAATGCCCACTTTAAGCTACTCGAATTTTTATATTGTGACAAAATTTGAGACAGAATTAGATACGATAAAGCATCCCATGTAATCAAATCTATCCGAAACAGTGTGATGCCATTCTTTATTCTTCAATTATAACCCTTTACTTAATGAGCACCAATGATCAGTTTAGAATGATCACTTTAACTGTCCGATCAACTTGACATTTCCACACTAAATCATCCGTTACTTTTGATTTAGATCTCCGTATTGACATAGGAAAATCAAATAAGACCTATCTTGACCTACAAGGCAAGTGTGAGCACGAAAATTCAGTTTGAATAACAAGGGAAATGAAAAAGGATGGGTTATTATTAACCACATGGTTGAAATGGTTAAATAGCTACCTTGGGAGAAGAATCAAGGTGAAAAAGTCATGCCCATGCTGCACACAGTCTTGGCAACCACACCAAACAGTCATGCCCATGCTGCACACAGTCTTGGCAACCACACCAAACAGTCATGCCCATGCTGTCTCCTCTCTTCTCATTGGTTGTTGACAGGCTCCTCCTCTATTCAAACTCATCCACAAGTTTGAATTCGTTTTCTTTTGTGTTCACATTGTAAATCCTCTATAAAAGGGCTGTAAAGACTCAATGTATAATATACTCTTAGGAGATTCTTCTCCATAAGTCTAAGTCATTTCTCATTTTCTCATACTTCTCTTTGAGTTTTCAGATTCAATTCTTCACATTTCTCCTCTATAATCTCAATATTCTTACATGGTATCAGAGCATAAGATCATTCTCTTATCTTTTCTACTCAAATCTCTCAGTTTCTAATCTAAAATTCTGTCAAAAATCTCTCAGTCTTTAGACTAAAAACTCACGGTTTCATTCAACCATAAAAGCTGCTTCCTTTGAGCTCTTCAAAGCCTAACAATGGAGGATACAGTTCAAATTAGTTCCAGCCTGAAACCTACGGTGATAGCAGTAGTTCTCAAAGGCTTGAACTACACATTATGGTCAAGAACCATCAAGACAGCCATTTGTGGCAAAGGACTTTGGAATCACATCTTGGAGGATAATACTCCATCTATAGATGATCCAAAGGAGAAGAAGGATGAGGCAACAAGAAAAGAAGAAGCTAGGTGGTTCCAAGAAGATCAATCAGTCCTTGGATTCCTCCAAAATTCATTGGACCCATCCATTCTTGAAGCTTATTCACATTGTGAAACTGCCAAGTCTCTTTGGGACACTCTCAAGAGGGTGTATGGGGATGTTTCAAACCTCAGCCGTGTGTATGAGGTTAAGAAGGCTCTCAATGATCTACACCAAGAGGATATGGAGTTCACAAAATTCCTGGGCAAGTTCCAGTCAACATGGTCCGAGCTTGACATGTTGAGACCAAGTTCTATGGATCCAAAGGTGCTTAATGAAAGGAAGGAACAAGACAAGATATTTGGGCTCCTTCTCAACCTAAATCCAGCCTTTAAGGATGTGATTAAGTCCATCCTGAGAGAGCCAAAACTCCCTGATTTCGAAGAGGTGTGCTCACGGATTCAAAGGGAGCAAGGCAACATTGGTTTGTTTGGTGGTAAAGGAGAACTAGTCATGGCCAACAAAAGCGTGTTTAAGCAAGAGGATAGGAAGAGTGTGATGTGTGAGCATTGTAAGAGGAATGGCCACATCAAGGACAAGTGCTGGATACTTCATCCTCATCTCAAGCCAAACCGGTTCAAGGATTCAAAGGCTAACATCTCTCAAATGGTTGCGACTGAACCGGCAAGTTCATCCAACCAAGGAGGGGAGCTAGCTATGAATGTATCCATGGAGTATGTTAAGAAGAGTGACTTGGAGGATCTCATCAAGGCCTATGCCTCAAAACTCTCCGGTATCACACTCTACTCCCATAAATCGCTTGATAAACCAGATCATAAGTTGGTAGTGGATTCAGGTGCTTCTCACCATATGATTAGCAATGCTAGGTTGTTAAAGAACATTGAACCATGTCTAGGACAAGTAACTATAGCTGATGGTAAGGGTATTCCAATTGAAGGAACCGGAAAATTAAGACTATTTGACAAAGAAACTAATGCATTCTTTGTACCTAAATTTAAGTCTAATCTAGTTTCTGTCAAAAAGGCTACTAAAGACCTCAATTGCAATGTTACATTTGGGCCTAACAATGTTTACTTTCAGGATATTAAGAGTGGTAAGATACTTGGAGGTGGTGTAACTCAAGATGAGCTCTATGTTCTTGAAGACCCTCCAAGCAATTTGGATTCCTTAGCTTTCAAATCCTGTGTTTTTGCTAATAAAGATGTCTTATGGCATGCTAGATTAGGACATCCTCATGCTCGTGCTTTAAGCTTAATAATTCCTAATGTCGCTTATGATCACTCAGTTTGTGAGGCTTGTATCCTTGGCAAACATTGTCGTGTTGTTTTCCCTAAATCGTCTACAATTTATGAGCATTGCTTTGATTTAGTACATTCCGATGTTTGGACCTCACCTTACATGTCTAGAGATAGGAATAAATACTTTGTGACCTTTATAGATGAGAAATCGAAATATACATGGGTTACATTACTTCCATCTAAAGATAGGGTTTATGAGGCATTTATAAACTTTCATAATTATGTTACTAATCAATTCAATGCCAAGATCAAAGTGTTAAGATCAGATAATGGAGGGGAATACACAAGTCAAAGATTCAAAGCTCATCTAAACAAACATGGAATACTACATCAAACTAGCTGTCCACACACACCACAACAAAATGGAGTTGCTGAAAGGAAGAACCGACACTTAATGGAAGTAGCAAGATCCATGATGTTTCATACCAATGTTCCTAAAAGTTTTTGGGGAGATGCAGTCTTGGTTGCTTGCTACCTCATCAATCGGATTCCAACCAAAGTCTTGCAAGATATATCCCCATTTGAGGTACTCAATAAAACTAAACCTTCCATTGATCATTTACGTGTATTTGGGTGTGTGTGCTTTGTGTATGTTCCAGGTGATCTAAGAAACAAGTTGGAGGCAAAGAGCATCAAGTGTATGTTCCTTGGATATTCGACAACACAAAAGGGTTATAAGTGCTATGATCCGAGCAACAACAGGACATATGTGTCTAGAGATGTCAAGTTCATAGAAGAACAAAGCTATTATGATCAGAAAGATTGGGAAGGATTGAAGGATCTCTCAAGGTCACCTTCTGATTTGGCTACGAGTTTGAGGTTTCTCTTGAATCATTTGGGAAATGATCTGCCAAAGGATTCAAGACACGAAGAAACAAGAACCTTAAGTAGTTCACAAGATACCCAAGAGAATGAACAAGGGGTGGTAACTCAAGAACCAACTCCAATCCAAGAAGAAGCTATGGCCCAAAATCAAGAACAAGACGACTTGGAAGTGGGTATAGAGGAACCTATTCACCAAATGGAAGAGGAAACGGTTGTAGAGGAGGCTGCACCACCTGTTCAGCATTTAAGGAGGAGTACTAGACTTAGGAACACTAGGGTATTCTACAACAACCAGGCCGTGGCTCATCCCATACAAGCTGTTTGTTCCCTTGACCTCTTGCCATCTAGTCATCAAGCATTCCTTGGAAAGATTGAACAAAGTCAGATTCCAAGGACTTATGAAGAAGCTGAGAGCAAGAAAGAATGGTTAGATGCAGTAAGAGATGAGAAGGGAGCTATGGAAAGGAATCATACATGGGATATACAAGAACTTCCCAAAGGCAAGAAGGCTGTGAGTTCCAAGTGGGTGTTCACCATCAAGTATAAGAGCAATGGGGACATAGAAAGGTACAAGGCACGTCTAGTTGCAAGAGGTTTCACTCAGACATATGGAGAGGACTATACTGATACATTTGCACCGGTGGCTAAGCTACACACTGTAAGGGTTGTTCTTTCACTAGCTACGAATCTGACTTGGGACTTATGGCAAATGGATGTCAAGAACGCATTCCTACAAGGAGAACTTGAAGAGGAAGTGTATATGACTCCACCACCAGGCCTTGAAGATTTTTGCAAAGAGGGACAGGTTCTAAGACTTAGGAAGGCAATATATGGGTTGAAGCAGTCACCAAGGGCCTGGTATCACAAATTAAGCTCCACACTTACTGATAATGGGTTTAGGAAATCCCATTCAGATCATACTTTGTTCACTCGTCAAAACTCCAAAGGAATCGTGGCGGTCTTGGTTTATGTGGATGACCTTATCATCACAGGAGATGATAAGGAAGGAATTCAGTCCACAAAGGCCTTCTTAAACAGATCATTTGACATCAAGGATCTTGGAGAGTTGAAGTACTTCTTGGGTATTGAAGTGTGTCGGTCTCAAGAAGGGCTCTTTCTATCCCAAAGAAAGTATGCTCTTGATCTGTTGACAGACACGGGAAAGCTTGGGGCTAAACCGGCCAAAACTCCTCTTGAAGATGGCTACAAGGTCAACGGAAAGGGGGAGAAAGCTGATGAGTTATTTAAGGATGTTTCTCAGTATAGGAGACTAGTTGGGAAGCTGATCTACCTCACCCTCACACGACCAGACTTGTGTTTTGCTGTGAATCAAGTAAGTCAACATATGCAAAAGCCTACTGTATATCATTGGAGCATGGTAGAAAGGATCCTTAGATACATCAAAGGATCTCCTGGTCAAGGTATATGGATGGGCAAGAATGGGAACACTGAGATTGTCGGGTATTGTGATGCGGATTGGGCTGGTGATAGGGTGGATAGGAAATCAACCACTGGGTATTGCACCTTCGTTGGTGGGAACTTAGTCACTTGGAAGACTAAGAAGCAGAAGGTGGTATCATGTTCTAGTGCTGAAGCAGAATATAGGGCTATGAGGAAGCTGACAAATGAAGTAACTTGGCTCAAAGCACTCTTGAAAGATTTCGGTATTGCACAACCAGGGCCAATTACCTTCCATTGTGATAATCAGGCAGCCATTCACATAGCTTCAAACTCAGTGTTTCACGAGAGGACCAAGCACATAGAGATCGACTGCCATAAGGTTAGGGAGAAAGTTCAAGATGGAACCATTCTGCCATGTTATACAAGGAGTGAAGACCAACTAGCTGACATCTTCACAAAGGCAGCAAGTCTCAAAGTTTGCAAGAACATCTTTAGCAAACTTGGGCTTGTTGATTTATCACACCCATGATCAAAGGTCTCCTAATCCAAGAGCAACACACTCTTTTTCCCTTATTAAGGTTTTGTCCCAAGTGGTTTTCCTTAATAAGGTTTTTAATGAGGTGTTGCCTTGGGTTCCCAAGCTTAAGACTTTAGGGTGATTCCAAAGTCTTTAGCTTGAGGGGGAGTATTGACATAGGAAAATCAAATAAGACCTATCTTGACCTACAAGGCAAGTGTGAGCACGAAAATTCAGTTTGAATAACAAGGGAAATGAAAAAGGATGGGTTATTATTAACCACATGGTTGAAATGGTTAAATAGCTACCTTGGGAGAAGAATCAAGGTGAAAAAGTCATGCCCATGCTGCACACAGTCTTGGCAACCACACCAAACAGTCATGCCCATGCTGCACACAGTCTTGGCAACCACACCAAACAGTCATGCCCATGCTGTCTCCTCTCTTCTCATTGGTTGTTGACAGGCTCCTCCTCTATTCAAACTCATCCACAAGTTTGAATTCGTTTTCTTTTGTGTTCACATTGTAAATCCTCTATAAAAGGGCTGTAAAGACTCAATGTATTATATACTCTTAGGAGATTTTTCTCCATAAGTCTAAGTCATTTCTCATTTTCTCATACTTCTCTTTGAGTTTTCAGATTCAATTCTTCACATTTCTCCTCTATAATCTCAATATTCTTTCACTCCGAATGATACGAATCTGATGCCCACGTTAAGCTAGATCACTTTTCTATATTGTGAAAAAATTTGAAACAGAAATAGATATGACAAAGCGTCCAAGTAATCCAGTCTATCCAAAACTATATGATGCCATGCATTATGTTTCATTTATAAGCCTTTACTAAATGAGCACCATGATCAGTTTACAATAATCATATTAACTGGACGATCAACTTGAAATGTCCACACTAAATCGTCCGTTACTTTTGATTTAGAGCCTAAAATGAAACGAACCCAATGCCCATGTTAGGCTATCTCAATTTTCTATATTTTGACGAAATTTGAGATAAAAATAGAGAAGACAAAGCGTACAAGTAATGAAATCTATCCCAAACTACGTGATGCCATGCTTTATACTTCATTTATAATCCTTTACTCAATGAGCACCAATGATTAGTTTAGAATTACAATTTTAAGTCGCCGATCAATTTTGACATGTCCGCACTAAATCGTCCGTAAATTTTGATGTAGTGCTCCGAATGACACGAATCCAATGCCCAAGTTAAGCTATTTCAATTATCTATGTTTTAACAAAATTTGAGACAAACATAGATACGAAAATGTTCCCAAGTAATCCAATTTATCTAAAACTGTGTGATGCCATGCATTATGCTTCATTTATACGCGTTTACTAAATTAGCACCAATTTTTAGTTTGGAATGTCACTTTAACTGCTCGATCAACTAGACATCTACGCGTTAAATCGTCCGTAACGTTTGATTTAGATCTTGTCTATCCCAACTGCGTGATGCCATGCATTATGCGTCATTTATAAGCTATTACTCAATGAGCACCAATGATCAGTTTAGAATGATAATTTTAATTGGCCGATCAACTTGACATGTCTATGCTAACTCATCCATAACTTTTGACTTATAGTTCAGAATGACACGAATCCAATGCCCACATTTAACTAGTTCAATTTTCTATATTGAGACAAAATTTGCGATTGACAGAGATACAAAAAAGCGTCCAAGTAATCCAATCTATCAAAAACTGAGTGATTTCATGTATTATGCTTCATTTATAAGCCTTTAGTCAGTGAGCACCAATGATCACTTTAGAATGATCATATTAACTTGCCGATCAACTTGACATGTCTGCACTAAATTGACCGTAACTTTTGATTTAGAGCTCAGAATCACACAAATCCAATGCCTAAGTTAAGCTAGCTCAATTTTCTATATTGTGACAAAATTTGAGATACAAATAGATACGACAAAGCGTCCAAGTAAACCAGTCTATCCTAAACTGCGTGATGCCATGCATTATTCTTCATTTATAAGCTTTTACTCAATGAGCACCAATAATCAGTTCAGAATGATCATTTTAACTGGCTGATCAACTTGACATGTCTGCACGAAATGGTCTGTAACTTCTGATTTAGAGCGCCGAATGACATGAATCCATTTCCCTAGTTAAGCTCGTTCAATTTTTTATATTGTGACAAAATTTGAGACCAAACTAGATACGACAAAAGGTCCAAGTAATCAAATCTATCATAAAATGCGTGATGCCATGCATTATGCTTCATTTATAAGCCTTTACTCAATGAGCATGAATGATCAGTTTAGAATAATCATATTAACTGGCTGATCAACTTGACATGTCCGCACTAAATCCAATGCCCACGTTAAGGTACCTTATTAACTGGCTGATCAACTTGACATGCTTGCACCAAATTGGCCGTAACTTTCGATTCAGAGCTCATAATGATACAAATCCAATGCCCACGTTAAGGTACCTTAATTTTCTATATTTTGACAAAATTTGAGATAGAAATAGAGACGACAAAGCATCCAAGTAATAAAATCCATCCAAAATTGCATGATGCCATGCATTATGCTACATTTATAATCCTTTACTTAATGGGCAGCAATGATTAGTTTAGAATAATCATATTAACTGGCCGATCAACTTGATATGTCCGCACTAAATCGTCTGTAACTTTTGATTTAGAGCTCAGAATGACATGAATCCAATCCCATTGTTATGCTAGCTCAATTTTCTATATTGTTTCAGAATTTGAGACAGAAATATATACGACAAAGCATCCAAGTAATCCAGAGTATCCTAAACTGCGTGATGCCATGTATTATTCTTCATTTACTATCTTTTACTCAATGAGCACCAATGATCAATTTAAAATGATCATTTTAGCTGCCCGATCAACTTAGCATTTGTGCACTAAATGGTCCGTAACTTTTTATTTATAGCTCAGAATAACACGAATCCAATGCCCACGTTAAACTATTTCAATGTTGTATATTTTGACTAAATATGAGACAGAACAAGATACGACAAAGCATCCAAGTTATCAAATCTATCCAAAACTACGTGATGTCATGCATTATGATTCATTTATATGCCTTAACTCAATGAGCACCAACGATAAGTTTAGAATAACCATATTAATTGGCCGATCGGCTTGCCATGTCCTCACTAAATCATGCTTAACATTTGATTTGGAGCCGAGAATGATACAATTCCATGCATTTTGCTTCATTTATTAGCCTTAACTCAATGAGCACCAATGATCAGTTTAGAATAACTATATTAACTAGCCGATCAACTTGAAATGTCCGCACTAAATCATTCATAACTTTTGATTTCGAGCTTTGAATGACACGAATCCAATGCCCACGTTAAGCTAGCTCAATTTTCTATATTTTGACAAAACTTGAGAAAAAATAGAGACAACAAAGCGTCCAAGTAATCATATCTATCCCAAACTACGTGATGCCATGATTTGTGCTTCATTTATGAGCCTTTATTTAGTGAGCATTAATGATCAGTTCTGAATGATCACTTTAATTGGCGATCAACTTGACATGTCTGCACTAAATCGTCCGAAACATTTGATTTAGAGCTCATCATGACACGAATCCAATGCCCACGTTAAGCAAGATCAATTTTTAATATTATGACAAAATTTGAGACAATAATAGATATGAAAAAGCGTACAAGTAATCCAGTCTGTCCTAAACTGCGTGATACCATGCATTATTCTTCATTTATAAGCTTTTACGTAATGAGCACCAATGATTAGTTTAGAATGATCATTTTAACTGGTCAATCAACTTGACATGTCTGCATGAAATGGTCCGTAACTTTTAATTTATAGCTCAGAATGCAACGAGTCCAATGCCCACGTTAAACCAGTTCAATTTTTTATATTGTGAGAAAATTTGAGACAAAACTAGATACGACAAAGCATCCAAGTAATCAAATCTATCAAGAACTCCGTGATGTCATGCATTATGCTACATTTACAAGCCTTTACCTAATGAGCACCAATGATCAGTTTAGAATAATCATAATAACTAGCCGATAAACTTGACATGTCCGCACTAAATAGCGCATAATATTTGATTTGGAGCCAAGATTGATACAAATCCAATGCCCACGTTAAGTTGAAATAGAAATAGAGAAGAAAAAGCGTCCAAGTAATCAAATCATTCTAAAACTGTGTGATACCTTGCATTATGCTTCATATATAAAGCCTTTACAGAATGAGCACCAATGATCAATTTAAAATGATCACTTTACCAGGCCGATCAACTAGACATGTCCGCACTAAATCATCCTTAACTTTTGATTTATATCTCAAAATGACACAAATCCAATGCCCACTTAATGTGGCTCAAATTTCTATATTGCGACAGAACTAGATACGACAAAGCGTCCAAGTTATCTAATCTATCCAAAACTGCGTGTTGCCATGCTTTATTCTTCATTTATAAGCCTTAAATAAATGAGACCCATTATCAGTTTGGAATGATCACTTTAACTAGCTGATCAATTTGACATGCCTGCACAAAATGGTCCGTAACTTTTGATTTAAAGCTCAAAATAACACGAATCCAATGCCCACGTTAAGGTATTTCAAATTTTTATATTGTGACAAAACTTGAGATAGAACTAGATATGGAAAAGCGTCCAAGTAATCAACTCTATCCAAAACTGCGTGATGCAATACATTATGCTTCATTTATAAGCCTTTACTTAATGAGCACCAATGATCAGTTTAGAATAATCATATTAACTGGCCGATCAACTTGACATGTCCACACTAAATCGGCCATAACTTTTGATTTAGAGCTCAGAATGATACAAATCCAAGTCCAACGTTAAACTACCTCAATTTTTAATATTTTGACAAAATTTGAGATAGAAATGCAGATGACAAAGCGTCCAAGTAATCAAATCTATCCAAAACTGCGTGATGCGATGCATTATGCTTCATTTATAAGCTTTTATTCAATGAGTACCAATGATCAGTTTAAAATAATCATATTAACTGGCCGATCAACTTGATATATCCGCACTAAATTATCCGTAACTTTAAATTTAGTGCTCTGAATGACACAAATCCAACCCTCATGTAAAGCTAGCTCAATTTTCTATATTGTGACAAAATTTGAGACAGAAATATATACGATAAAGCATCCAAGTAATCCAGTCTATCCTAAACTGCATGATGCCATGCATTATTCTTCATTTATTATCTTTTACTCAATGAGCACCAATGATCAATTTAGAATGATCATTTTAACTGGCCGATTAACTAGATATTTCTTCACTAAATGGTCCATAACTTTTGATTTATAGCTCAGAATGACACGAATCCAATGCCCATGCTAATGTAGTTCAATTTTCTATATTTTTACACAATATGAGACAAAACTAGATGCGACAAAGCATCGGAGTAATCAAATATATCCAAAACTGCGTGATGCCATGCATTATGCTTCATTTATAATCCTTTAGTTAATGAGCACCAATGATCACTTTAGAGTGATCTTATTAACTGGCCGATCAACCTGACAGTTCCGCAGTAAATTGTCCGTAACTTTTGATTTAAAGCTCAGAATGACACGAATCCAATGTCCACATTAAGCTAGCCCAATTTTCTATATTGTGACAAAATTTGAGACAGAATTAGATACGACAAAGCATCCAAGTAATCCAGTCTATCCAAAACTGAGTGTTGTCATGCTTTATTCTTCATTTATAAGCCTTTACTTAATGAGCACTAATGATCAGCTTAAAATTATCACTTTAACTGGCCGATAACCTTGACATGTCCGCACAAAATCATCCATAACTTTTGATCTTAGAATGACACGCATCCAATGCCCACGTTAAGCTAATTCAATTATCTATAATGTAACAAAATTTGAGACAAAACTAGACACGACAAAGCGTCCAAGTAATCAAATATATCCAAAATTGCATGATTCAATGCATTGTGCTTCATTTATAAGCCTTTACTCAATGAGCACACTGATTAGTTTAGAATATCATTTGAACTGGGTGATCAACTAGACATGTCCAAACAAAATTGTCCGTAACTTTTGATTTAGCTCTCCGAATGACACGAATCCAATGGATACATTAAACTAGGTCAATTTTCTATATTTTGACAAAACTTGAGACAAAATAGAGAGACAAAGCGTTCAAGTACTCAAATCTATCCAAAACTGTGTGACTTCATGCATTATGCTTCATTTATAAGCATTTACTCAATGAACACCAATGATCAGTTTAGAATAATCACATTAACTATCCGATCAACTTGACATGTCCGCACTAAATCGTCCGTAACTTTTGATTTAGAGCTCAGAATGACACGAATCCAATGCCCACGTTAAGCTAGCTGAATTTTCTATATTTTACAAAACTTGAGAGAAAATAAAGACGACAAAGCATCCAAGTAATCTAATCTATCCCAAACTACGCGATACCATGCTTTTTGCTTCATTTATAAGCCTTTATTTAATGAGCACTAATGATCAGTTTAGAATGATCACTTTAACAGGCCGATCAAATTGACATGTACGCACTAAATCATCCGTAACTTTTGATTTAGAGCTCAGAATGACACTAATCAAATGCCCACGTTAAGCTAGCTCAATTTTCTGTATTGTGATAAAATTTAAGACTACAATTGCTTTGACAAAGCATCCAAGTAATCCCATCTATCCAAAACTTCATAAAGTCAGGCATTATGCTTAGTTTATAAGCCTTTACTCAATGAGCACCAGTGATCTGTTTAGAATGATCATATTAAGTGGCAGATCAACATGACATGTCCACACAAATGCCCATGGTAAGCTAGCTCAAGTTTCTATATTGTGACAAAATTTGAGACAGAAATAGATATGAAAAAGCGTCCAAGTAATCCAGTCTATCCTAAACCGTGTGATGCCATGCATTATTTTTCATTTATAAGCTTTTACTCAGTCAGCACCAATGATCAGTTTAGAATAATCATTTTCACTGGCCGATCAACTTGACATGCCTGCACTAAATCGTCCGTAACTTTTGATTTATAGGTTAGAATGACGCGAATCCAATCCCCATGTCAAGCTAGTTCAGTTTTCAATATTTTGACAAAATTTGAGACAAACCTAGATACGACAAAGAGTGCAAGTAATTAAATCTATCCAGAATCAATCCAAGGTAAAGTACCTTGGGCTTTCCTCATTAAAAACCTATCTTAGAACACCCATTGGGACAAAACTAAGAATAGGGAAAAAGAGTACAATGCAAGGCACCTCTCTTGGTGAGGTTTAGGTGGCTTGTATCACAACCAATGTGGTTGGATTAGCACACACTAAACTGGCATGAATGGTGTTGAGAAGGTTCTGTAGTGTTGTCTTAAGTTTGGGTTGCTTGGATCTAGTAATGGGGCCATTGAAGATTTGTAGGCTTTCATCTGCAATATTCGCGGGTTCTAGCTGCTCCTTAGCATCTTTA
>JAEVFF010000184.1:519496-559445 GCA_018901945.1 Pugionium dolabratum
TAGGTGGCTTGAATCACACACTAAACTTGCTTGAATGGTGGTGAGAAGGTGCAATAGTGTTGTCTTAAGTTTGGCTTGCTTGGATCGGGTAATGGGGCCATTGAAGATTTGTAGGCTTTCATCTCCAATATCCGCAGGTTCTAGCTGCTCGTTAGCATCTTTAGTGGCTTCTTCCTCCTCTGGTTCATGCTGCTTCTTAGGTTTTGGTTCCTTGCTGGCCATGCTCACATCACTAGGCAAAGCCTCAAAGTAATCCAATCTATCCTAAATTGCATGATGCCATACATTATGCTTCTTTTGTAAACTTGTGCTCAATCATCACCAATTATCAGTTTAGAATGAATAATATAAGTGACCGATCAACTTGACATTTTGCATTAAATCGTCTTTAATTTTTGATTAAGAGTTTAGAATAACATGAATCCAACTCACAAGTAAAGATAGGTCAATTTTCTATATTGTGACATAATTTAAGACCGAAATAGCTACTACAAAGCCTCCAAAGAATCCAATCTATCCCAAACTGTGTGATGCATGCATTATGCTTCATTTATAGGCCTTTACTCAAGGATCACCAATAATCAGTTTAGAGTGATCATTTTAACTAGCTGATCAACTTGACATGTCAACACCAAATCGTCTTTAACTTTTGATTTAGAGCTCAAAATTACAGGAATCCAATGCCCACATTAAGCTAGCTTAATTTTTTATATTGTGAAAATATTTGAGATTGAAAGAGCTAGGCAAAGCCTCAAAGTAATCAAATCAATCCTAAATTGCATGATGTCGTGCATTATGCTTCATTTAAAAGCTTTTACTCAAGGAGCACCAATGATCCATTTAGAATGATCATTTTAACTGGGTGATCAACTTGACATGTCCGCACTAAATCGTTTGTAACTTTTGATTTAGAATTCAGAATGACAGGAATCTAACACCCAAGTAAAGCTAGCCCAATTTTCTATAATTTATTACAGAAATAGCTAAGACAAAGCCTCCAAGTAATCCAATAAATCCCAAACTACGTGATGCCATGCATTGTGCTTCATTTATACGCATTTACACAAGGATCACCAATGATAAGTTTAGATTGATAATTTTAACTAGCTGATCAACTTGACATTTGTACCACTAAATCATCTTTAGCTTTTGATTTAGAGCTCAAACTGATATGAATCCACACCCACGTTAAGCTAGCTTAATTTTCCATATTGTGACAACACTTGAGGCTGAAGTGCTAGGCAAAGCCTCAAAGTAATCAAATCAATCCAAAATTGCTTGATGGCATGCATTTTGCTTCATTTATAAGCCTTTACTCAAGGAGCACCAATGATCAATTTAATTGATCATTTTAATTGGCCAATCAACTCGATATGTCTGCACTAAATCGTCTTTAACCATTGATTTAGAGTTCACAATGACACGAATCGAACACCTACATTAAGCTAGCTCAATTTAATATATTCTGACAAAATTTAAGACTGAAAGGGCTAGGCAAAGCATCAAAGTAATCCAATCTATCTTAAACTGCAATTTGCCATGCATTATGCTTCCTTTGTAAACCTTTGCTCAATGAGCACCAATTATTAGTTTAGAATGAATAACTTAACGGGCCGATCAATTTGACAGGTCTGCAGTAAATCATCTTTAACTTTTGATTAAGAGTTTAGAATGACACGAATCCAACGCCCAAGTAAAGCTACCTCCATTTTCTATATGGTGACGTAAGTTAAGACCAAAATACCTATGTCAAAGCCTCCAAGGAATCCAATCTATTGGAAACTGCGTGATGCCATGCACTATGCTTCATTTATACGCCTTTACTCAAGGAGCACCAATGATCAGTTTATAGTGATCATTTTAACTAGCTGATCAACTTGACATGTGTACATTAAATCGTCGTAAACTATTGATTTAGAGCTCAAAATGACATGAATCCAATGCCTACGTAAAGCTAGTTCAATTTTCCATATTGTGAAAATATTGGAGAGTGAAAGAGCTGGGCAAAGCCTCAAAGTATTATGCTTCATTTATAAGCTTTTGCGTGATGTCGTGCATTATGCTTCAGCAAGAACTGGACTAAACTGCGTGATGTCGTGCATTATGCTTCATTTATAAGCTTTTACTCAAGGAGCACCAATGATATGACCATTTTAACTGGGCGATCAACTTGACATGTCCGCAATAAATCGTCTATATTGTGAAAACATTTAGAGTTCAGAATGACACGAATCCAACACCCAAGTAAAGCTAGCTCAATTTTCTATATTGTGACAAAATTTAAACCCGAAATAGCTACGAAAAAGTCTCCAACTAATCCAATCTATCTCAAACTGCCTAATACCATGCATTATGCTTCATTTAAAAGCCTTTACTCAAGGATCACCAATGATCAGTTTAGAATGATCATTTTAACCGGACGATCAACTTGACATGTCCACACTAAATCATTTGTACCTCTTTATTTAGAGTTCAGAATGACACAAATCAAACGCCCGCGTTAAGCTAGCTCAATATTCTATATTGCGACAAAATTTTAGATTGAAATAGCTATGACAAAGCCTTCAAGTGATCCAATCTATCCCAAACTACGTGATGCCATGCATTATGCTTCATTTGTAAGCCTTTCCTCAATGAGCATCAGTGATCAATTTAGAATGATGAATTTAACCGGCGAATCAAAATGACATGTGCGCACTAAAACATCTTTAACTTTTGACTTAGAGTTCAAAATGACACGAATACAATGCCTACGTTAAACTAGCACAATTATTTATATTGTGACAAAATTTAAGGTGGTAATAGCAAAGACAAAAGTCTCCAACTAATCCAATCTATCCTAAACAGCGTGATGCCATGCATTATGCTTCATTTGTAAACCTTTGCTAGCTCATTTGTAAACCGATTAACTTGACATGTCCGCACTAAATCGTCTGTAACTTTTGACTTAAAGATCATATTGACACGAATCAAACGCTCACGTTAAGCTAGCTCAATTTTTTATATTGTGCCAAAATTTAAGATCGAAATAGGTATGAAAAAGCATCCATGTAATCCAATCTATCCCAGACTACGTAATGCTATGCATTATGATTCATTTATATGCCTTTACTGAATGACTACCAATGATCGCTTTAGAATGATCATTTTACTTAGCTGATCAACTTGACATGTCTGCACTAAATGACCTTTAACTTCTGATTTAGGGCTCAAAATGACATGAGTTCAATGCCACATTAAGCTAGCTCAATTTTTCTTTATTATGACAATATTTAATACCAAAATGGCTATGACAAAGCCTTCATGTAATCCCATCTATCCCAAACTGCATGATGCTATGCATTATGATTTATTTATACGCCTTTACTCAATGAGAACCAATGATCAGTTTAGAATGATAATTTTAACTAGCTGAACAACTTGACATGTCCACACTAAATCTACTTTAACTTCTTATCTAGGGCTCAAAATGACATGAGTTCAATGCCCATGTTAAGCTAGCGCAATTTTCAATATTGTGAAAACATTTGAGACTCAAAGAGCTATGACAAAGCCTCCAAGTAATCCAATGTATACAAATTGCGTGACACCATGCATTATGCTTCATTTATAAGCCTTTACTCAAGGAGCACCAATGATCACTTTAGAATGATCATTTTAACTGGCTGATCAATTTGACATTTCCACACTAAATAGTCCGTAACTTTTGGTTTAAAGTTCAAAATGACATGAATCCAATGCCCACGTTAAGCTAGATCAATTTTATATTGTTCCAAAATGTAAGATAGAAATAATTATGAAAAAGCCTCCATGTAATCCAATCAATCCCAAAGTGAGTGATGCTATGCATTATGATTCATTTATATGCAGTTACTCAATGAGCACATATGATCAGTTTAGAATGATAATTTTAACTAGTTGATCAACTTGACATGTCCGCACTAAATCGTCTTTAACCTTTGATTTAGAGTTCAAAATGACATGAGTCCAATGCCTACGTTAAGCTAGCTCAATTTTCAAAAATGTGACAACATTTGAGACTCAAAGAGCTACGACAAAGCCTTCATGTAATCCAATGTATCCAAATTGCGTCATGCCATGAATTATGCTTCATTTATAAACATTTACTCAAGGAGCCCCAATAATCACTTTAGAATGATCACTTTAACTGGTCGATCAACTTGACACGTCCACACAAAATCGTGCATAACTTTTTATTTAAAGTTCAGAATGACACGAATCAAACGCCCACGATAAGCTAGCTCAACTTTCTATATTGTGACAAAACGTATGACCAAAATAGCTATGACAAAGCGTCCAAACAATCCAATCTATCGTAAAATGTGGGATGTCATGCATTATGCTTGATTTGTAAGTTTTTACTTAAGGAGTCCAATGCTAAGTTGAGAATGATCATTTTAAGTTGTCGATCAACTTGACATGTCCGCACTAAATCGTTTGTAACATTTGATTTAAAGTTCAGAATGACTCGAATCCAATGCCCACGTTAATCTTGGTAAATTTTCTGTTGTGCCAAAATTTAAGATCAAAATAGCTATGAAACAGCCTCCATGTAATCCAATCTATCCCAAACTGCGTGATACTATGCATTATGATTCATTTATATGCCTTTACTAAATAAGCAGTAATGATCAGTTTAAAATTATCATTTTAAATGTTTGCACGAAATCGTCTTTAACTTCTGATTTATAGCTCAAAATGACATGAGTTTAACGGCCACATTAAGCTAGCTCAATTTTCCATATTGTGACAACATTTGAGACTGAATGGGCTACAACAAAACCTCAAAGTAATGCAATCTATCCCACACTGCATGATGATATGCATTATGCTTCCTTTATAACTTTTTAATCATGGAGCACCAATGATCAGTTTAGAATGATCATATTAACTGATCGATCAACTTGACATATCCACATTAAATCGTCCGTAACTTTTGATTAAAGTTCTGAATGATACGAATCCAGATCCCACATTAAGCTAGCTCACGTTTCTATATTGTGCCAAAGTTTAAGATCAAAATAGCTATGGCAAAGCCTCCATGTAATCCAATCTACCCCAAATTGCGTGATGCTATGCATTATGATTCATTTATACGCATTTTAGTCAATGAGCACCAATGATCAGTTTAGGATGATCATTTTAACTAGCTGATTAACTTGACATGTCCGTACTAAATTGTCTTTAACTTTTGATTTAGAGCTAAAAATGACATGAGTTCAACACCCACGTTAAGCTTGATCAATTTTCCAAATTGTGAAAACATTTGAGACTCAAAGAGCTACGACAAAGCCAAAAAATAATGCAATATAGCCCAAATTGCGTGATGCTATGCGTCAGGCTTCATTTATAACCTTTTACTAAAGGAGCACCAGTGATCAGTTTAGAATGATCATTTAAACTGGTCAATCAACTTGAAACTTCCGCACTAAATCGTCTTAAGCTTTTGATTAAAAGTTCACAATTACACGAGTCCAACGCGCACGTTAAGCTAGCTCAGTTTTCTATATTGTGCCGAAATTTAAGATCGAAATAGCTATGAAAAAGCCTCCATGTAATCCAATCTATCACAAACTGCGTGATAATATGCACTATGATTCATTTATACGCCTTAACTTAATGAGCACCAATGATCAGTTAAGAATGATCATTTTAACTAACTGATCAACTTGACATGTCTGCACTACATAGTCTTTATCTTCTAATTTAGAGCTCAAAATGACATGAATTCAACACCCACGTTAACCTTGCTCAAATTTTCATATCTTGACAACATTTGAAACTGAAAGAGCTACGACAAACCCTCAAAGTAATGCAATCTATCCCAAACTGTGTGATGCTGCATCATGCTTCATTTATAACCTTTTAACACTCAAGGAGCACCAATGATCAGTTTAGAATGATAATTTTAACTGGCCGATCAACTTGACATAACCGCACTATATCGTTTGTACCTTTTGATTTTAAATTTCAGAATGATACGAATCAAACACCCACATTTCTATAATGTTCCAAAGTTTAAGATCAAAATAGCTATGACAAAGCCTGCATGTAATCCAATCTACCCCAAACTGCGTGATACTATGTATTATGATTCATCTATACGCATTTACTCAATGAGCACCAATGATCATTTTAGAATGATCATTTTAACTAGTTGATTAACTTGATATTTATATTCTAAATCGTCTTTAAATTTTGGTTTACAGCTCAAAATGACATGAATCCAATGCCCACGTTAAGTTAGCTCAGTTTTCCATATTGTGACAAAATTTGAGACTAAAAGAGCTACGACAAAGCGTCTTAGTTATCCAATATATCCCAAACTGCGTGATTTCATGCATTATGCTTCATTTATAAGCTTTTACTCAAGGAGCAGCAATAATCAGTTTAGAATGATCATTTTAACTGGTTGATCAACTTGACATATCCGCACTAAATCGTCCGTAACTTGTGATTTTAAATTCATAATGATACGAATCCAATGCCCACGTTAAGCTAGCTCTGTATTCTATATTGTGCAAAAATTTCATACCGAAATAGCTTCGACAGAGCCTCCAAGTCATACGATCTATCCCAAAATGAGTGATGCCATGCATTATGCTTCATTTATAAGCCTTCCCTCAATGAACATGAAAGGTCAGATTAGAATGATCATTTTAACTAGCTGATCAACTTGGCATAACCACAGTAAATCGTCTTTAACTTTTGACTTAGAGCTCAAAATGACATAAATCAACCCCCCCCCCCCCACAATGTTAAGGTAGCTCAATTTTCAATTATGTGACAAACTTTGAGACTGAAAGACCTACAATTAAGCCTCAAAGTAATCCAATGTATCCAAACTGAGTGATGACATGCATTACGCTTCATTTTTAAGCCTTAACTCAAGGAGCACAAATGATTAGTTTAGAATGATCATACTAACTGGCCGATCAATTTGACATGTCCGCACTAAACCTTCGGTAACTTTTGAATTAGATTTCTGAATGACACGAATCCAACGCCGACATTAAGTTAGCTCAATTTTCTACACCGTGGCAAAATTTAAGACAAAAAGAGCTATACAAAGCCTCCAAGTAATCCAATCTATCCCAAAATGCGTGATGCCATGCATTATGCTTCATTTACTCAAAGAGCACTAATGATCAGTTTAGAATTGTCATTTTTACTAGCTGATCAACTTGACATGTTCGCACTAAATCATTCATAACTTTTTATTTAAAATTCAGAATGACACGAATCCAACGCCCACGTTAAGCTAGCTCAATTTTCTATATTGTGACAAAATTTAAGACCGAAATAGCTAAGAAAAAAACCTAAAAGTAGTCCAATCTATCCCAAACTAACTGATGATGTGCATTATGATTCATTTATACGCTTTACTGAATGAGTACCAATGATCAGTTTAAAATAATCATTTCAACTAGCTGATCAACTTGATATGTATAAACTAAATCGTTTTTAACATTTGATTTAGAGCTCAAAATGACATGAGTCCAACGCCCACGTTAAGCTAGATCAATTTTCCATATTGTGACAACATTTGAGATTGAAAGAGCTACGACAAACCCTCAAAGTAATCCAATATATCCAAACTGCGTGGTGACATGCATTCTTCTTCATTTATAAGCCTTTAATCAAGGAGCACCAATGATGAGTTTAGAATGATCATTTTAACTGGCCGATCAACTTGACTTGTCTGCACTAAATCGTCTGTAACTTTTGATTTAGAGTTTGAAATGAGACGAATCCAACGCCCGCGTTATGATACCTCAATTTTCTATATTGTAACAAAACTTAGGACCAAAATAGCTACGATAAAGCCTCCAAGTAATCCAATCTAACCCAAAATGTGTGATGCCATGTATTATGATTCATTTATAACTCTTTACTCCAAGAGCACCAATAATCAGTTTAGAATGATCATTTTAGTAGCTGATCAAATTTACATGTCCGCACTAAATCGTCTTTAACAATTAATTTATAGCTCAAAATGACATGATTCCATCGCCCACCTTAAGCTAGCTCAATTTTCCAAATTGTGACAACATTTGAGATTGAAAGATTATGACAAAGCCTCCAAGTAATCAGATGTATGTTAAACTGCTATGCCATGCATTATGTTTCATTTATAAGCCTTTACTGAAGGAGAAATATTGATCAGTTTTTGAATGATCATTTTAACTGGTCGATCAACTTGACATGTCTGCACTAAATCGTCTGTAACTTTTGATTTAAAGTTCAAATTGACCCGAATCCAACGCCCACGTTAAGCTAGCTCAATTTTCAATATTGTGACAAATTTTAAGACCGAAAAATCTACCACAAATCATCCAAGTGATCCAATCTATCCCAAAATGCGTGATGCCATGCATTATGCTTCATTTATAAGCCTTTCCTCAAGAAGCACAAATGATTATATTAGAATGATCATTTTAACTAGTTTATCGATTTTGCATATGCGCACTAAATTGTCTTAAATTTTGATTTAGAGCTCAA
The DNA here is from genome assembly GCA_018901945.1 of Pugionium dolabratum. Classification (NCBI taxonomy): domain Eukaryota; kingdom Viridiplantae; phylum Streptophyta; class Magnoliopsida; order Brassicales; family Brassicaceae; genus Pugionium; species Pugionium dolabratum. The sequence goes on from JAEVFF010000184.1 coordinate 528,020, forward strand.
AATGACATGAATCAACCCCCCACATTAACCTAGCTCAATTTTCCATATTGTGACAACATTTGAGACTGCAAGAGCTACAACAAATCCTCCAATTAATCCAATGTATCCAAACTGCGTGATGTCATGCATTATGCTTCATTAATAAGACTTTACTCAAAGAGCACCAATGATCAGTTTAGAATCATCATTTTAACTAGCTGATCAACTTGGCATGTCCGCACTAAATCCTCCGTAACTTTTAATTTAAAGTTCAGAATGACACGAATCCAACACCCACGTTAAGGTATATAAGACCAAATTTGCTACGACAAATGCTCCAAGTAATCCAATCAATCCAAAATATGTGATGCCCTGTATTATGCTTCATTTATAATCCTTTACTCAAGAAGCACCAATGATTAGTTTAGAATGATCATTTTAACAAGCTGATCAACTTTACATGTCTGAACTAAATCATCTTCAACATTTTATTTAGAGCTCAAAATGACATGAGTCCAACACCCACGCTAAGGTAGCTCAATTTTCCATATTGTGACAACATTTGAGACTAAAAGAGCTACGAAAAAGCTCCCAAGTAATCCAATGTTTCCCCACTGCGTGATGCCATGCATTATGCTTCATTTATAAGTCTTTACTCAAGGAGCACCAGTGATCAGTTTAGAATGATCATTTTAACTGGCCGATTAATTTGACATGTACAACCTAAATCATCCAAATTTTTTATTTAAAGTTGTGAATGACACAAATCGAACACCCACATTAAGCTAGCTCAATTATCTATATTGTGACAAAATTTAAGACCAAAATAGCTATGACAAAGGCTCCAAGTAATCCAATCTATCCCAAAATGCGTGATGCCATGCATTATGCTTCATTTATAAGCCCTTACTCAAGGAGCACCAATGATGAGTTTAAAATGATCATTTTAACTAGGTGATCAATTTGACATATCCGCACTAAATCGTCCTTAACTTCTGATTTAGAGCTTAAAATTACATGAGTACAACGCCAACATTAAGCTAGACTGAAGGAGCTACGACAAAGCCTCCCCAAAATGCGTCAAAGCCTCCAAGTAATCCAATTATCACTTCAACTGGCCGATCAACTTGACATGTCTGCACTAAATCGTCCGTAACTTTTGATTTAGAATTCAGAATGAGACGAATCAAATGCCCACGTTAATCTAGCTCAATTTTCTATATTGTGACAATGCTTAAGACTGAAATTGATACGACTAAGCCTCCAAGTAATCCAATCTGTTCCAAACATTGTGATGCTATGCATTGTGATTCACTTATATGCTTTAACTCAATGAGCACCAATGATCAGTTTAGAATGATCGTTTTAACTAGCTCATCAATTTGACATGTCCACACTAAATCATTTTCAACTCTTTTTTAGAGCTCAAAATGACACGTGTCCAACGCCCACATTAACCTAGGTCAATTTTCCATATTTTGACAGCATTTGAGACTTAAAGACCTACGACAAAGCCTCCAAGTAATCCAATGTATCCAAACTGCGTGATGCCATGCATTATGCTTCATTTATAAGCCTTTACTCAAGGAGCACAAATCATCAATTTAGAATGATCATTTAAACTGGCCGATCCATTTGACATGTCCACACTAAATCGTATGTAACTTTTGATTTAGAGTTCACAATAACACGAATCCAATGCCCACGTTAAGCTAGCTTAATTTTCTATATTGTAACAACATTTCATACTGAAAGAGCTACGACAAAGCCTCCAAGTAATCCAATGTATTCCACACTATGTGATGCCATGCATTATGCATCATCTATAGGCATTTACTCAAGAAGCCCCAATGATTGGCGTAGAATGATAATTTTAACTCGCCGATCAATTTTACATGTCCGCACTAAATCGTCCATAACTTTTGATTTAGATTTCAGAATGACACGCGTCAAACGCCCACGTTAAGCTTGCTCAAGTTACTATATTGTGACAAAATGTAAGACCAAAATTGCTACGACAAAGCTTCCAAGTAATCCAATCTATCCCAAACTGTGTGATGATATGCATTATGTTTCATTTATACGTTTTTACTCAATGAGCACCAATGATCAGTTAAGAATGATATGACAAAGCCTCCAAGTAATCCAATGATCACTTTAACTGCCGATCAACTTGACATGTCTGCACTAAATCGTCCGTAACTTTTGATTTAGAATTCCGAATGACACATATCAAACGCCCATGTTAAGCTAGCTCAATTTTCTATATTGTGACAATGTTTAAGACCGAAATTGCTACGACAAAGCCTCCAAGTAATCCAATCTGTTCCAAACATTGTGATGCTATGCATTATGATTCATCTATATGCTTTTACTCAATGAGCACCAATGATCAGTTTAGAATGATCGTTTTAACTAGCTGATCAATTTGACATATCTGCACTAAATCGTTTTCAACTCTTTTTTAGAGCTCAAAATGACACGTGTCCAACGCCCACATTAGCTTCGGTCAATTTTCCATATTTTGACAGCATTTGCGACTTAAAGAGCTACGACAAAGCCTCCAAGTAATCCAATGTATCCAAACTGCGTGATGCCATGCATTATGCTTCATTTATAAGCCTTTACTCAAGGAGCAGCAATGATCAATTTAGAATGATCATTTAAACTGGCCGATCAATTTGACATGTCTGCACTAAATCATATGTAACTTTTGATTTAGAGTTCACAATGACACGAATCCAACGCTCACGTTAAGCTAGCTCAATTTTCTATATTGTAGCAACATTTCATACTGAAAGATCTACGACAAAGCCTCCAAGTAATCCAATGTATTCCACACTGCGTGATGCCATGCATTATGCATCATTTATAAGCATTTACTCAAGGAGCCCCAATGATCGGTGTAGAATGATCATTTTAACTCGCAGATCAATTTGACATGTCCGCACTTAATCGTCCATAACTTTTGATTTAGATTTCCGAATGGCACTCATCAAACACCCATGTTAATCTAGCTCAATTTTCTATATTGTGACAAAATTTAAGACCAAAATTGCTACGACAAAGCCTCCAAGTAATCCAATCTATCCAAAACTGTGTGATGTTATGCATTATGTTTCATTTATACGTTTTTACTCAATGCGCACCAATTATTGGTTTACAATGATCGTTTTAACTAGCTGATCAACTTGACATGTCCGCACTAAATCGTTTTTAACTTTTGATTTAGAGTTCAAAATGACATGAGTCCAACACCCATGTTAAGGTAGCTAAATTCTCCATATTATGACTACATTTAACACTGAAAGATCTACAACAAAGCCTCCAAGTAATCCACTGTATTCCAAACTGGTGATGAATCATTTATATTCTTTTAATCAAGGAGCACCAATGATCAGCTTATAATGATCATTTTAACTAGCTGATCAACTTGACATGTGAATAGTAAATCGTCTTTAACTTTTCATATAGAGCTCAAGATGATATGAATCCAACGCCCACGTTAAGTTAGCTCAATTTTCTATATTGTGACAACATTTAAGACTGAAAGAACTACGACAAAGTCTCCAAGTAATTGAATGTATCCCAAACTGTGTGATGCCATGCATTATGATTCATTTCTAAGCCTTTACTCAAGGTGCACCAATGTTCAGTTTACAATGATCATTTTAACTTGCTGATCAACTTGTCATGTCTGAATTAAATCCTGTGTAACTTTTGATTTAGAGTTCACAATGACACGATTTTCTATGTTATGACAAAATCAAAAACCAAAATAGCTACGACAATGCCTCCAAGTAATCTAGTGTATCCCAATCTACGTGATGCCATGCATTATGCTTCATTTATAAGCCTTTAATCACGGAGCTCCAATGATCAGTTTAGAATGATAATTTTAACTAGCCGATAAACATGACATGTCCACATTAAATTGTCTGTCACTTTTGATTTATAGTTCAAAATGACACGAATCCAACACCCACGTTAAATTCGCTCAACTTTCTTGTGACAAACTTTAAGATTAAAATAGCTACGACAAGGCCTCCAAGTAATACATTATATCCCAAACTGTGTGATGCTATGCATTATGTGTTTCATTTATACGCCTTTACTCAATAAGAACCAATGAACAGTTTAGAATTATCATATTAACTATCTAATCAACTTGACACGTCCGCATTTAATTGTCTTTAACTTTTGATTTAGAGCTCAAAACGACATGTATCCAACACCCACGTTAAGCTATCTCAATTTTCCATATTGTGAAAACATTTGAGACAGAAAGAGCAACGACAAAGCCTCCTAGTAATCCAATGTATCGAAAACTACGTGATGCCATGCATTATGCTTCAATTATAAGCCTTTAATCAAGGAGCACCAATGATCAGTTTGGAATGATAATTTTAATAGGCCGATCAACTTGACATGTCTGCACTAAATTGTGCGTAACTTTTGATTTATAGTTCAGAATGATACAAATCTAACACCGACCTTAAGCTAGCTCAATTTGCTATATTGTGACAAAATATAACATAGAAATAGCTATGTCAAANTATGAAAAAGCCTCGATCTAATCCAATCTATCCGAAACTTTGTGATGCTTTGCGTTATGATTCATTCATACACATTTACTCAATGAGCACCAATGATCAGTTTAGAAGGATCATTTTAACTAGCTGATCATTTTGACATGTCCACACTAAATTGTTTTTAACTTGTGATTTACAGCTCAAAATGACATGAGTTCAACAGCCACATTAAGTTTGTTCAATTTTCCATATTGTGCAAACATTTGAGATTGAAAGAGCTACGACAATGCCTTAAAGTAATGCCATCTATCCCAAACTGTGTGATGCCATGCATTATACTTCATTTGTAAGCTTTCAATCAAGGAGGACCAATGATAAGATTAGAATGATCATTTTAACTGGTCGATTAACTTGACATGTCCGCACTAAATCTTCTATAACTTTTGACTTAAAGATCATATTGACACGAATCAAACGCCCACGTTAAGCTAGCTCAATTTTTTATATTGTGCCAAAATTTAAGATCGAAATAGGTATGAAAAAGCATCCATGTAATCAAATCTATCCCAAAACTACGTAATGCTATGCATTATGATTCATTTATATTCCTTTACTGAATGGCTACCAATGATCGTTTTAGAATGATCATTTTACTTAGCTGATCAACTTGACATGTCTGCACTAAATGGCCTTAACTTCTGATTTAGGGCTCAAAATGACATGAGCTCAATGCCACGTTAAGCTAGTTCAATTTTTCTTTATTGTGACAATATTTAATACAAAAATAGCTACGACAAAGCCTTCATTTAGTCCCATCTATCCCAAACTGCGTGATGCTATGCATTATGATTTATTTATACGCCTTTACTCAATGAGCACCAATGATCAGTTTAGAATGATAATTTTAACTAGCTGATCAACTTGACATGTCCACACTAAATATACTTTAACTTCTTATTTAGGGCTCAAAATGACATGAGTTCAATGCCCACGTTAAGCTAGTGGAATTTTCAATATTGTGAAAACATTTGAGACTCAAAGAGCTATGACAAAGCCTCCAAGTAATCCAATGTATCCAAATTGCGTGACGCCATGCATTATGCTTCATTTATAAGCCTTTACTCAAGGAGCACCAATGAGCACTTTAGAATGATCATTTTAACTGCCTGATCAATTTGACATTTCCACACTAAATAGTCCGTAACTTTTGATTTAAAGTTCAAAATGACATGAATCCAATGCCCACGTTAAGCTAGCTCAATTTTATATTGTTCCAAAATTTAAGATAGAAATAATTATGACAAAGCCTCCGTGAAATCCAATCAATCCCAAAGTGGGTGATGCTATGCATTATGACTCATTTATATGCAGTTACTCAATGAGCACATATGATCAGTTTAGAATTATCATTTTAACTAGCTGGTCAACTTGACATGTCCGCACTAAATCGTCTTTAACCTTCGATTTAGAGCTCAAAATGACATGAGTCCAACGCCCACGTTAAGCTAGCTCAATTTTCCAAAATGTGACAACATTTCAGACTCAAAGAGCTACAACAACGCCTTCAAGTAATCCAATGTATCCAAATTGTGTGATGCCATGAATTATACTTCATTTATAAACATTTACTCAAGGAGCTCCAATAATCACTTTAGAATGATCACTTTAACTGGTCGATCAACTTGACATGTCCACACAAAATCGTGCATAACTTTTTATTTAAAGTTCAGAATGACACGAATCAAACGCCCACGATAAGCTTGGTAAATTTTCTATTGTGCCAAAATTTAAGATCAAAATAGCTATGAAACAGCCTCCATGTAATCCAATCTATCCCAAACTGTGTGATACTATGCATTATGATTCATTTATACGCCTTTACTCAATGAGCAGCAATGATTAGTTTAGAATTATCACTTTAAATGTTTGCACTAAATCGTCTTTAACTTCTGATTTATAGCTCAAAATGACATGAGTTTAACGGCCACATTAAGCTAGCTCAAGTTTCTATATTGTGACAACATTCGAGAATGAATGGGCTACGACAAAACGTCAAAGTAATGCAATCTATCCCACACTGCATTATGCTTCCTTTATAACTTTTTAATCAAGGAGCACCAATGATCAGTTTAGAATGATCATATTAACTGATCGATCAACTTGACATATCCGTACTAAATCGTCCGTAACTTTTGATTAAAGTTCTGAATGACACGAATCCAGATCCCACATTAAGCTAGCTCACGTTTCTATATTGTGCCAAAGTTTAAGATCAAGATAGCTATGGCAAAGCCTCCATGCATTATCATTCATTTATATGCATTTTAGTCAATGAGCACCAATGATCAGTTTAGGATGATCATTTTAACTAGCTGATTAACTAGCTGATCATTTTAGTCAATGAGCACCAATGATCTGTTTAGAATCTAACACCCACATTAATCTAGCTTATATTTCATATTGTGACAAAATTTAAGACCGAAATAGCTAGGACAAAGCCTCCAAGTAATCCAAACTACTTGATGACATGCATTATGCTTCATTTGCAAATCCTTGCTTAATGAGCACCAATGATGAGTTTAGAACGATCAATTTAACTGGCTGATAACGTTGATATGTCCGCATTAAATCGTCTTTAACTTTTCATTCAGCGTTCGGAATGACACGAATCCATCGCCCACATTAAGTTAGCTCAATTTTCAATATTGTGACAAAATTTAAAACTGAAATAGCTATGAAAAAGCTTCTAAGTAATCCTAAATTTATCTTAAACTACGTGATGCCATGCATTTTGCTTCTTTTGTTAAACTTTGTTCAATAAGCTACAATTATAAGTTTAGAATGAATAATTTAACTGGCCGATCAACTTGACATGTCCGCACTAAATCATCTTTAACTTTTGATTAAGAGTTTAGAATGACACGAATCCAACATCCAAGTAAACTTAGGTCACATTTTCTATATTTTTACATAATTTAAAACTGAAATAGCTACGATAAAGCTTCCAAGAAATCCAATCTATCCCAAACAGTGTAATGCTATGTATTATGCTTCATTTATATGATTTCACTCAAGGAGCACCAATGATCAGTTTAGAGTTATCATTTTAACTATCGGATCAACTTGACATGTCCGCACTAAATTGTTTTTAACTTTTGATTCAGTGTTCCGAATGACATGAACCCAGCGCCCACTTTAAGCTAGCTCAATTTTCTATACTGTGACAACTTTTTAGACTAAAGAGCTAGGCAAAGCCTCAAAGTAATCTAATCAATCCTAAATTTTGTGATGTCATGCATTATGCTTCATTTATAAGCTTTTACTCTAGTAGCAGCAATGATCAGCTTAGAATGATCATTTTAACTGCCCGATCAACTTGACATATCCGCACTAAATCGTTTTTAACTTTTTATTTAGTGTTCATAATGACCCGAATCTAATGCCCACATTAAGCTAGCTTATATTTCTATATTGTGACAAAATTTAAGATTGAAATAGCTTTGACAAAGCCTCCACGTAATCCAAACTGCATGATGACATGTATTATGCTTCATTTGTAAATATTTGTTCAATGAGCACCAATGATAAGTTTAGAACGATCAATTTAACTGGCCAATAACCTTGATATGTCCGCATTAAATCGTCTTTAACTTTTCATTCACTGTTCAGAATGACACGAATCCAACACCCACGTTAAGCTAGCTCAATTTTTGATATTGTGACAAAATTTAACACAAAAACATCTATGAAAAAGCCTCTAAGTAATCCAAAATTTATATTAAACTTCGTGATGCCACTCATTTTGCTTCTTTTGTAAAACTTTGCTCAATAAGCACTAATTATAAGTTTAAAATGAATAATTTGACAGGCTAATCAACTTGAGATGTCCGCAGTAAATCATCTTTAACTTTTGATTAAGAGTTTAGAATGACACGAAACCAACGTCCAAGTCAAGTTAGCTCAATTTTCTATATTTTTAAATAATTTAAAACTGAAATAGCTACGATAAAGCCTCCAAGAAATCCAATCTATCCGAAAATGTGTGATGCCATGTGTTATGCTTCATTTATACGCCTTCATTCAAGGACCACCAATGATCAGTTTAGAGTGATCGTTTTAACTAGCGGATCAACTTGACATGCCCATACTAAATCGTCGTTAACTTGTGATTCATTGTTCAGAATGACATGAATCCAGCACCCACGTTAAGCTAGCTCAATTTTCTGTATTGTGACAAAATTTGAGACTGAAAGGGCTAGGTGATGTGATCTTGATGAGGATCAAGCCCCTGATCAACTCCAAATGGTTGTGGAAGAGTGGATGAATGGATTGAAGTTGTGGAATGGGTGAAACGATGGTGTAACTTGCGGATGTGTGAATTCTACCAAAACATTACCGGAAATACTTAGGGAATTACAAAGACAAGTAATACAAATTAAGACTAAGAAGTAAATAATGTTTTGACTTGATTCTTCCTCGCTTATTTCGTGGATGATGAGATAGAATGGGTCTTGATTCACCAAGAGGTTGTGGTAAAGTACCTTGGGCTTGCCTCATTAAAAACCTATCTTAGAAAACCCATTGGGACAAAACTAAGAATAGGGAAAAGAGTACAATCTAAGGCACCTCTCTTGGTGAGGTTTAGGTAGCTTGAATCACAACCAATGTGGTTGGATTAGCACACACTAAACTGGCCTGAATGGTGTTGAGAAGGTGCTGTGGTATTGTCTTAAGTTTGGCTTGCTTGGATCAGATAATGGGGCCATTAATTGAAGATTTGTAGGCTTTCATCTCCAATATCCGTGGGTTCTAGCTGATCCTTAGCATCTTTAGTGGCTTCTTCCTCCTCTGGTTCAAGCTGCTCCTTAGGTTGTGGTTCCTTGCTGGCCATGCTCACATCATCCTCCCCCAGTTGAGAAGGATTTCACCTCAAATCTGTTTCCTCTGCAAAATATGGAACCAAATCAGTAATATTGAAGATTGAACTAACTTGGTACTTACCTTGGAGATCCAGCTGGTAGGCATTGTCACTGATCTTCTTGATGACTTTGAATGGGCCAGAAATCCTAGGCATTAGCTTCGATTTCCTTTCACTCGGAAATCTATCTTTGCGCAAATGGATCCACACTAAGTCTCCTTCCTCAAACACTAACTCCTTTCAGCCTTTATTGGCTTGTTGAGCATACATCGTACTCTTATTTTCAATATTGAGCCGAGCCTTATCATGAATTGTTTTAACCAACTCAGCCTTTTTCTTGCCATCAAGGCTTGTCCTTTCACGCAAAGGTAAAGGCATTAGATCCAAAGGTGAGATGGAATTGAACCCATAAACAATTTCGAATGGTGAGTACTTAGAAGCACTATGCCTAGCATGATTATATGCGAATTCAACATGAGGCAACCATTCTTCCCAAGTCCTAAGATTCTTTTCAATCAAAGCCCTTAACAAAGTAGACAAGGTTCTATTAACTACTTCAATTTGACCATCCGATTGCGGGTGACAAGTTGTGGAGAAAAAAAGCTTAGTTCCTAGCTTAGACCAAAGCGTTTTCCAAAAGTAACTAAGGACCTTAGTGTCTCTATCTGATACTATGGTCCTAGGCATGCCATGAAGTCTAACTATCTCCTTAAAGAATAATCCGGCTATGTTAACAGCATCATCCGTAATAAAATGAGCCATTTTGGAAAACCTATCAACTACAACAGACACAAAATCCTTTACAATCTTAGTTCTAGGCAATCCAACAACAAAATCCGTAGAAATATCATGCCAAGGGTGCAAAGGTATAAGAAGAAGGGTATACAAACCATGCTTTTGGATTGTGGATTTGGCTTGCTTGCAAGTTACACATCTTTGGCAAGCTTTCTCAACATCACTCCTCATGTGTGCCCAAAAGAAGTGTTCCTGCAATACATTTAATGTTTTTTCCACGGCAAAGTGACCCATAAGACCACCTGAATTTGCTTCCTTAACAAACAAGTCTCGCAAAGAGGAGTTAGGTACACATAACCGATTATCATAGAACAAGAATGCTTCACTCTTAAAGTATTTTCCAGTACCAAACTTCTCACAAGAAGCATAAATATCCTTAAAATCAGTATCAGTAGCATATAACTCTTTGATGTGCTCAAAACCTAGCAGTTTAACTTCTAAAGATTTCAAGAGCACATTCCTCCGAGAAAGAACATCGGCTACTACATTCTCTTTACCTTTCTTGTATTTGATCACATAAGGGAAGGTCTCAATGATTTCGACCCACGTAGCATGTCTTTTCTTCAGATTTTGTTACACTTTGAGATGTTTGAGTGACTCATTGTCAGCTTGGATGACAAACTCCTTGGGCCAAAAATAATGGTGCTATGTTTTCAAGACCCTCACAAGCGCATATAGTTCTTTGTCATCGGTTAGGTAATTGAGTGTGGCCCCTCCAAGTTTCTCACTAAAGTATGCTATGGGCTTCCTTTCCAGGATAAGAACAGCACCAATACCAACTCCTGAGGCATCACATTCAATTTCAAAAGTTTCATCAATGTTAGGAAGAGATAGCACCGGTGATTGTGTGAGCTTGTCTTTCAATGGTAGGAATGCTTCCTCTTGCGCCTGCTCCCACTTAAATCCCACATTATTTTTGATAACCTCAGTGAGTGGAGCTGCTATAGTGCTAAAGTCCATGAAAAATCTCTGGTAAAAACCCAGCTAGGCCATGGAACCTCCTTACTTTCCCAACATTCTTTGTACTCACAACAAAACCTATGAAGACAAGGTTATCTGTTCCAAAAGTACATTCCTAACATTGGCACCCAAGGTTTCCTTTCTAAGCACTTTAAAAACCTTTCTGAGATGTTTTACATGATCATCTAAGGTTCGGCTAAAAACTAGAATGTCATCAAAGTATACTACCACAAAATGACCTACGAATTCCCTAAGGACGTGGTTTCATCAATCTCATGAGAGTACTAGGTGCATTTGTCAAGCCAAAAGGCATTACTAACCAATCATATAAACCTTGTTTAGGTTGAAATGCAGTTTTCCACATATCACCTTCTTGCATCCTAATTTGGTGATAACCACTCTTAAGATCTACGTTAGAGAAGATGCTAGAACCATGCAATTCATCTAACATATCATCTAATCTAGGTATAGGATGGCGATACTTTACAGTGATATTGTTGATGGATCTGCATTAACCACACATTCTCCAGCTTCCATCCTTTTTTGGGACAAGCAAAACAGGTACAACACACGGGCTCATACTCTCGCGGATATTTCCTTCCTCCATGAGTTCAGTGACTTGCTGTTGAAGCTCGTTGGTCCTCAGGGGGTTGGTTCTGTAGGCTGGCTTATTGGGAAGAGACGCTCCTGGTAGAAAGTCAATTTCGTACTCAATTCCTCGGATTGGTGGTAAGCCTTGGCGGTTGCTCCTCCGGAAACACTTCTTTAAATTCCAGCAAAAAAGTTGAATTTTGCTAGGAATGTTCTGCATAGATTGGTTAGTATGAAAGCATTCTTTAAGCACAAAGAGTAGGTGTGGTAAGTTACTCCCTGGGTTGAAATTAATCATAAGATTAGTCGATTGTTTGGTTTGTTGCTTGGTTTGCAGTTTGGCGGTGCCGTCAGCATGGGGTTTGCTTTTGGGTTCGGATTGGGTTTTTTATTTATTTAAAGCTATTTGATATAAATGAACCACTTGTGTGGATAAAGGTACTAAAATATGTTTCTTTCCCTTAAACTCAAATGAGTACCTATTAGTAAACCCATCATGAATAACCCTTTATCCGATTGCCAATGTCTACCTAACAAGATGTGACCAGCATTCAAGGGTAAAACATCACAAAAAACCTCATCTTCATATTTGCCTATGGAAAAAGGAACTAGGACATGGTTCTCTACTTACAGCTCACCCTCATCATTAAGCCAATTGCAACTTATAGGGTTTATACCTTTTAATAATCTCAAGTCCTAACTTCTCTACCATAATCTCACTAGCTACATTGGTACAGCTACCTCCATCTATCACTAAGCTACAGACCTAACTCTTAACTAGACAGCGAGTGTGGAATAGGTTCTCTCTTTGTTCATTCTTTTCTGTCCTAGTTTGTAAGTTTAGAGTTCTCCTAGTGACTAAGAGTTGTCCATCATGGGGCATGTCTACATTTTCTTCCAAGGACTCAGCATCAGAATGGTCATCCTCTGATTCTACATCACCATTAGCCCTAATAACTATGGTTCTCTTATTGGAACATTCCCCAGAGTAGTGACGAAAACCCTTACACTTAAAACACTGAATTTCCCTAGTTTTGGTGCTAGAACCCTTAACCATTCCCTTAAGTTTCGAATCTTCTACCTTAGGTTTAGTGAAAGGCTTGTAATCTTTGCTAGGCTTATCCTCCTTAGATTGGCTAAACCTAGTAGAACTAAATCCGGGTTTAGGGTTTCTCCTCTTAAGTTGTTTTTTGAACATGATAGCCTTATGGAGAAGTTCTTCTATTTCGACATAATGGTGAACCTCTAGCCTATCTATGATTTCCCTATTAAGGCCACCCATAAATCTAGCCATAGTGGCTTCCCTATCCTTGAACATCAGCCCAAATCAATAAGGTTTCCATCTCCTTAATGTACTCCTCTACGGTTCTAGATCCTTGAGATACGTTTCTAAGCTTAAAGTGAAGTTCCCTATGGTAGTGGCTAGGTATAAACCTTTTCCTCATGATTAATTTCATCTGGTTCAAGGAATCTATAGGCAAATACCCAGCCCTTCTCCTAGAAGTAACTAATTGATCCCACCAACTAAACGCATAGTCTTTAAAAGCTGTTGGTGCTACTCTAACCTTACTATCATGTGTGTATTCACTACAATCAAAGACTATTTCTATATTCTTTTCCCTCTCTAGATACTTCCCGGGTTCATTGGTTCCATGGAAAGAGGTTGATTTTAAGGCCAGCCAAAGGGTTGTGAGGATTGGGTTGGTTATTCGTATGTGGTTGGTCGTCTTTTGGCCGCCAACTTAAGGCATAGTCTTTAAAAGCGGTTGGTGCTACTCTAACCTTACTATCCTGTGTGTATTCCCTACAATCAAAGACTATTTCTATATTCTTTTCCCTCTCTAGATACTCCTTGGGATCATTGGTTCCATGGAAAGAGGTTGATTTTAAGGCGAGCCAAAGGGTCGTGAGGATTGGGTTGGTTATTTCTATGTGGTTGGTCGTCTCTTGGCCGCCTTCTCCTAGGGTGTTGTGACCTAGATGAGTGACTGTAGTATTGCTCAGTATCAGAAAGTGTCTGGTTTATCCTAAGTTGGTCATTGATGGATCTTTCTGTTTCAGCTCTCATGGTTGCCATACTTTCATTCATCATGGCTTTAAAGGAATCAAGGAGTTGTTTGTTGGAGTTTGAGGATTCTTCTCCATTTCTGGTTCCTACCATGGTACCTGACAAATTCAGATAACTAAACAAGTAAAAGGTTCAAAGTAAAATACAGAAACAGACACAACAATTCGATGAAACAAAGACACAAGAACAAAGACAAACCTTAGCAACGCATGTTCTAGACCCTATGAACTCCGGTTTTGAAATGGGTGAGTCTAACAACTTTAGATTCTGTTTGAAACGTTTTTAATTGGTATTCCTGGTTCTATTCTTTAGATTCTGTTCGAAACGTTTTTAATTGGTATTCCTGGTTCTATTAAGTCTTAAGAACAAGTTTCATTCAGGTTTTAATCTCTAAAATATTCAAACAAAAGGTGATAAACTCGGATTAATAAAAACATTTTCTTCGAACCTCAACGGTGCGATTAGGTGTTTCATAAGTTTTTTCCTTTAGAAATTGGTTCTAAACTCTTTTAAAGTTAATTTCCAGATTCTTGAAGATCTAAGATCTATTTTAAGCAAGAAACAAACCCATAAACATTTTAAACAAATCGCAAAAGAAGGCGAAAGTTTACAAAGCGTTTTTGCAAGAATACGAAAGGGTGCAAACAGGTTTGTAGAGATACAACCTGGTTTGGAGAGAGCTCTGATACCACTTTATGTGATCCTGATGAGGATCAAGCCCCTGATCAACTCCAAATGGTTTTGGAAGAGTGGATGAATGGATTGAAGTTGCGGAATGGGTGAAACGATGGTGTAACTTGCGGATGTGTGAGCTCTTAAGTGTATGGATCTGAGAATAAGGGGAAATGGATGATACTTCTCAAGGATGGTGGAAAGTCCTTGAACTATCTTCTTGCTCTATCTTATTGACAAAGACAAGGCATATTGGGCAAGGCGTGAGTTGACTTGAAACTTCCAAGGGTGATGAAGATCCCTTAGACTTTCGGCTCTTGAGAGGGATGAGAAAGTGTTGTAAAATTCCTTATTCAAAAGGATCATCAAACGAGTTTAAGAAGGAGATTTGCTATTAAAATGTTTGATGATTCAGAAAGAAGGACATTAAAAATGATTCCTAAAATTACACCAAAACATTAAAGGAAATACTTAGGGAATTACAGAGACAACTTAGACACAAATACTAAGAAGTAAATAATGTTTTGACTTGACTCTTCCTCTCTTATTTCATGGATAATGAGATAGAATGGGCCTTGAGTAACCCAGAGGCTGTGGTAAAGTACCTTGGGCATGCCTCATTAAAAACCTATCTTAGAAAACTCATTTTGACAAAACTAAGATTAGGGAAAAAGAGTACAATCCAAGTGATACAAGCCTCGATTCAAGGCTTGGATCCGCGTGGGCTTTTTGGAGAAGTTTAGGTGCGATACTCGACCTTAAGCTTCTGGATGGGGGTTTTCTGATTGGTATGGGATGGAGGGGTGAAGTGAACCACACGAGGGGTGATGAACCTCGTGATAAATCACAAACTTAGAGCTAGGAGAGCTGGTCTCGACTAGGTTCTAAGCGCACAAGATTCTTAGAGAGAAAACTTGTAAGAAAATTCGCACTTTATTAATATCAAAAAGGTTGTCGAACTACAATGATGGAAGGAGCCTTATTAATATGCTTGACAGCTTGACCTTCTAGGGTCGACTCAAGAAAGAAAAGGAAAATTTACAAAAGTGCACAAATGGAAAACGTACAAAAGTGCATAACTGAAAAAAGACCTATTCCTAAAATGTCTTTGACTCAAAAATGTAAACAATTTAAATCTTACCCTGCAAAACAGAAAGAGGCAAATATTCGAATTGAAAACTTACCTTTCTTACCTCACGGCCAAGAAACAGAAGGTGGCCGTCCTTGTGGCATGCACGTGCCTTGCTCCTAGTCTTCGACTTGGAGTAGGGTTAGGAATCTTTGGTCTCTGACCTCTCTTGCCACTAAAGCCCAAGTCTCTAAAGTCCCTTGCATTGTTGAGAAGCCTTTGGACTCTTCTTTGCACTTCTGGCCCACTGTCCTTTGTTGATCATCCTCTAGGAGCTTGTCGACCCATATGCTGAATTTGTGGAAGAGTGCTCTTGATCTGCTCCTTGTCATTGCTCCTGGTGGCATCACTGGTGTAGAGACCTCCTCTAGATTCATGTCCTGAAGCTGGTAGCTTATGTGGTCCAAGTCTCCTTGTGTAGATGTTGAAATGCCCGTGTACTCGGCTGGATCGGCTGTACCGGCTGGACTGTGCGAGGTACTGGCTGGAATGTCTTCTGGACCAGCCAAGTTGATCCCGGAGCCGGCGGTGTAATCCACGTCGCCACCAGTTGGGCCGGAGGTTTGGGCCAGTTGGGCCGGCAATGTTGGTCGAGGGTCTGGCAATGTTGGTCGAGGGTCCGGCGGTACCGCTTGGGCCGGCAGACTTGCCAAATGGCCCGGCTGTCTCGGGCAAGTTCCCTGGTTGGCCAGTCTGGTCTCCTGGCCGGCCATACGACCTGATTTCCCCATCATCCCCTACCTCTTCAGTAGGTTTTGACCTCAAAACTGGTTCATCTGCATGGAAAGGGGCTATGTCAGTTACATTGAACGTGTTGGACACATTAAACTCACCTGGGAGCTCGTTCCGGTAGGCGTTGTTGTTGATCCTCTCCAGCACTCTGAATGGTCCATCTCCTCTTGGTGCTAGGTTGGAACTCCTTAGGCTGGGGAACCTCTCCTGCCGTAGCTATAGCCACACCCAATCACCTGGTTGAAAGATCACCTCCTTTCTTCCCTTGATAGCATGAGTCACGTACTGCCCGGTCCTCTTTTCCAAGTTCTCTGCTACCTTCTGGTGTAACTTCCTTATGAACTCTGCCTTGGATGCTCCGTTGAGGTTGGTAATTTCTGCTGGTGGCAGTGGCGTTTGCTCCAATGGGGTGAGAGGGTTGAAACCGTCTACTTCAAAGGGTGTCTTCTTGGTTGCTGAGTGCACGGCTCGGTTGTAAGTGAACTCTATGAATGGCAGGCACTCCACCCAAGTCTTGAGGTTCTTCCCTAGTGTAGTCCTGAGAAGAGTTGATAGTGTCTGGTTGACAACTTCAGTTTGGCCATTGGTTTGATGATGGCAGGTGGTAGAGAAGAGTAGCTTCGTGCCTAGCTTTCTCCAATGGGTCCTCCAGAAATGTCTGAGGAACTTGGTGTCCCTGTCTGACACGATGGTCCTTGGCACTCCATGAAGCTGTACTATCACCCCGAAAAACAGCTCAGCTGTTTGCGTGGCATCATTGACATTGGCACACGGAATGAAGTGTGCCATCTTGGAGAATCTGTCCACCACTTCAAAGATTGCATCCTTGTGGTTGATCTTGGGCAGACCCAGAACGAAGTCCATTGAGATGTCTACCCATGGATGTGTGGGTATGGGCAGTGGGAGATACAACCCATGAGGGTGCACTCGGGACTTGGCCTTTTTGCAAGTGATGCACCTTGCACAATGGGCTTCTACTGACCTTTTGATGTGTGGCCAGTAGAAGTGCTCCTTGACCACTGCTAGAGTCTTGTCGACACCAAAGTGGCCCATGAGTCCTCCTCCGTGAGCTTCTCGGATGATAAGCTCTCGTAGTGATCCTTGTGGTATGCACAGCCTTCTCTCTCGGAAAAAGAATCCCTCATGGATGTAAAATTTGCCATGACTCCCTGTGCCACACTCCTTGTAGCTCTCAGCACAGTCAGGATAATCCTTGTATAGGTCCTTGATGTGGTCGAATCCTACGACCTTTGCCTCCATGGTGGATATTAAGGCAAACCTCCTTGATAGTGCATTGGCTACCACATTGTCTTTGCCCTTCTTGTACTTGATGACGTACGGGAAGGTCTCTATGAACTCCATCCACCTGGCATGTCTCCTCTTTAGATTGGTTTGCCCTCTGAGGCGTTTGTGAGTCTTGTGATCAGTGTGGATCACAAACTCCTTGGACAGCAAGTAATGCTGCCAAGTCTCCAATGCTCGGACAAGGGCATAAAGCTCCTTGTCGTAAGTGGGGTAGGTCACTGAGGCACCACCTCGCTTCTCACTGAAGTATGCCACTGGCCTCCCTACTTGGGTTAGCACTGCTCCTATGCCTATTCCAGAGCCATCACACTCCACTTCAAACGTCTTGTTGAAGTCGGGCAGGACTAGCACTGCTGCATGTGTAAGGCTGTCCTTCAAGGTCTGGAATGCCTTCTCCTGAGCTTCTCCCCAGCAGAATCCCACGTTCTTCTTCACTACTGCCGTCAAGGGTGAGGCAATACTGCTGAAGTTGGGCACGAATCTCCTGTAGAAGCTGGCCAGTCCGTGGAAGCTCCTTACTTGGCTGATGTTTCCTGGTGTTGGCCATTCTTGTATGGCTCGAATCTTCTCTTCATAAACCTGTAGGCCCTGTGAACTTACAACAAAACCTAAAAAGACAAGTTTATCAGTACAAAAGATGCACTTCTTGAGATTGGCATAAAGCTCTTCTTGTCAAAGGGTTTTAAGCACCAACTCAAGATGTGTGAGGTGATCCCTTAATCATTTACTATAAACTAATATGTCATCGAAATAAACTACAACGAACTTACTGATGTACGCCCTAAGAACTTGGTNTGTAGATTTGCCTTTCCACCTTGCAGCTGATCCTTTCTTGGAGTCCATCCAAGAATTGTGCCATCAATGCTTCTTCATCATCATTGATCTCCAATCTGTTCCTTAACCTCTCGAACTCTTCATAGTACTCCTCTACTGATCTGGTACCCTGCTTAAGAGTACGAAAACGTCGTTGCAAATCCCTATGAAAATAAGGTGGAACATACCTTTGTCGCATGAGGTCTTTCATGTCGACCCATGAGTCTACGGGTCTCATTCTCTTCCTCCTTCTGTCAGATACCTAACGATCCCACCAGATGAGGGCATTGTCCGTGAGTTGTGCTACTGCCATTGAGACTCTCCTAGGTCCTGGTTGGTTGTAGTGATCAAAGATATGATCCATTCGCTTCTCCCAATCAAGGTAAGCCTCGGGGTCTACTTTTCCTGCAAAAGTTGGAGGAGTTAGTTTAACATCAGGATGAATTACCCGGTTATAGGGGTGTTCATCTCCATCCTCATGACGTCTAGGAGGCATTCTTGGTCTCTGGTGAAGACCATATGGCTCAAAGCCATCATCTTCTGCCTCTAGTTGCCGTGGAGGTCCTCTCGGCCTATGGTGATAGTTATGAGGTTGTGTGTCCTCATCTCCATCTGGCTGGAGTTCCTCCTGTTCGTGCCGTGTCCTAAGGTACTCAGGACCCTCAGGACGATCTGGCTCAGCTCTCACGTGCCTTATGGCCTGGAATCTTACTGGTCTCTCCACGCGCTCCAACCTCTCGCCTATGGATGCGAGTTGTGTTTGGAGTGTGGTGAACATGGCCATCATGGCTTCAGCTGCGTCTCTATTCTCTTCTCCCATGTGTGCTACAAAGAAAGAAGATAATTAGGGTGCTCTTAAATTATTAGTAGAGTTTCTTTTTATATGGGATTGAAAAAAATGCAAAAAGGAAGAAAATCTGAGAATTGGAAATTCAAAGATATGAAAATCTGAGAAAAAGGAAACTTTCTTGACAACTTGTCCTAGCTGTCCTATTCGAATACTTTTAGTATCTTTTCTATTTTCTTTTTCTTTTCTTTTTAATTAAACTTAAAAATAAAGGAAATATGACTTAAACAAAAAGGAAAACGTGTATGCAATGCAAAAAAGTGAATCTAAACCCTAGTGATACACGTAGGAGGCTAGATGCACTCGGTTTGGAGTTTGAGGTTATTTTTTTTGATTTTTCTTGAATGCGACTTAAACTAATGCAAGAACTAAAAACAAAACAAGCAAAAGGATAGAAACAACCTGGTTTAGGAGCTTTAAGCTCTGATACCAAAATGATACAAGCCTTGATTCAAGGATGTATGCGCGTGGGCTGTTTGTAGAAGATTAGGTGAGAAACTCAACCTTAGGCTTCTGGATGGGGGTTTTCTGGTTGGTAAAAGATGGAAGGGTGAAGTGAACCACACGAGGGGTGATGAACCTCGTGATAAATCACAAACTTAGAGCTAGGAGGGCTGGTCTCAACTAGGTTCTAAGCGCACAAGATTCTTAGAGAGAAAACTTGTAGGGAAAAAGTTCTACTTTATAATAATCAAAAAGGTTGTCGAACTACAATGCTGGAAGGAGCCTTATTAATATGCTCGACAGCTTGACCTTCTAGGGTCGACTCAAACAAATAAAAGGAAAGTTTACAAAAGTGCACAAAAGGAAAAGATACAAAAGTGCATAACCGAAAAAGGACCTATTCCTAAAATGTTCTTGACTCAAAAATGTAAAGCAACTAGATCCTACCCTGCAAAACAGAAAGAGGCATATATTCGAATGTAAACTTACCTTAACTCACCTCACGGCCAAGAAATGGAAGGTGGCCGTCCTTGTGGCATGCACGCGCCTTGCTCCTAGTCTTCGACTTGGAGTAGGGTTAAATATCTTTGGGCCTTGACCTCTCTTGCCACTAAAGCCCAAGTCTCTGATGTTCCTTGTGTTGTTGAGAAGCCTTTGGACTCTAATTTGCTCTTCTGGCCCATTGTCCTTAGCTGCTCTTCCTCTAGAAGCTTGTCGACCCATAAGCTGAATTTGTGGAAGAGTGCTCTTGATCTGCTTCTTGTCATTGCTCCTAGAGGTACCACTGGTGTAGATGCTTCCTCTAAGTGCATGTCCTGGAGCTGGTAGCTCATTTGGTCCGAGTCCTCTTGTGTAGAAGTGGAAGTGTGCGTGTACTCGGCTGGATGGCCTGTACCGGCTGGATTGTGCGCGGTACTGGCCGGAATGACTTCAGGACCGGCCAAGTTGATCCCGGAGTCGGCGGTGTCATCAGGGGGACCGGCGGTGTCATTCACGTCCCCACCAAGTGTGCCGGAAGCTTGGGCCTCTCCGCCGGCGATGTTGACCGGTCTGGTCCTATAGGTCGAGGGTCCGGCGGTACTGTCTGGTCCGGCAGGCGCGCCAGATGGTCCTGCTGTCTCGGGCAAGCTTCCTGGTCGGCCAGTCTGGTCTCCTGGCTGGATGTACGACCTGATGTCCTCATCAGGTTCCTTGCTGGCCATGCTCACATCATCCTCCCCCAGTTGAGAAGGATTTCACCTCAAATCTGTTTCCTCTGCAAAATATGGAACCAAATCAGTAATATTGATGATTGAACTAACTTGGTACTTACCTTGGAGATCCAGCTGGTAGGCATTGTCATTGATCTTCTTGATGAATTTGAATGGGCCAGAAATCCTAGGCATTAGCTTCGATTTCCTTTCACTCGGAAATCTATCTTTGCGCAAATGGATCCACACTAAGTCTCCTTCCTCAAACACTAACTCCTTTCAGCCTTTATTGGCTTGTTGAGCATACATCGTACTCTTATTTTCAATATTGAGCCGAGCCTTATCATGAATTGTTTTAACCAACTCAGCCTTTTTCTTGCCATCAAGGCTTGTCCTTTCACGCAAAGGTAAAGGCATTAGATCCAAAGGTGAGATGGAATTGAACCCATAAACAATTTCGAATGGTGAGTACTTAGAAGCACTATGCCTAGCATGATTATATGCGAATTCAACATGAGGCAACCATTCTTCCCAAGTCCTAAGATTCTTTTCAATCAAAGCCCTTAACAAAGTAGACAAGGTTCTATTAACTACTTCAATTTGACCATCCGATTGCGGGTGACAAGTTGTGGAGAAAAAAAGCTTAGTTCCTAGCTTAGACCAAAGCGTTTTCCAAAAGTAACTAAGGACCTTAGTGTCTCTATCTGATACTATGGTCCTAGGCATGCCATGAAGTCTAACTATCTCCTTAAAGAATAATCCGGCTATGTTAACAGCATCATCCGTAATAAATTGAGCCATTTTGGAAAACCTATCAACTACAACAGACACAAAATCCTTTACAATCTTAGTTCTAGGCAATCCAACAACAAAATCCGTAGAAATATCATGCCAAGGGTGCAAAGGTATAAGAAGAAGGGTATACAAACCATGCTTTTGGATTGTGGATTTGGCTTGCTTGCAAGTTACACATCTTTGGCAAGCTTTCTCAACATCACTGCTCATGTGTGCCCAAAAGAAGTGTTCCTGCAATACATTTAATGTTTTTGCCACGGCAAAGTGACCCATAAGACCACCTGAATTTGCTTCCTTAACAAACAAGTCTCGCAAAGAGGAGTTAGGTACACATAACCGATTATCATAGAACAAGAATGCTTCACTCTTAAAGTATTTTCCAGTACCAAACTTCTCACAAGAAGCATAAATATCCTTAAAATCAGTATCAGTAGCATATAACTCTTTGATGTGCTCAAAACCAAGCAGTTTAACTTCTAAAGATTTCAAGAGCACATTCCTCCGAGAAAGAACATCGGCTACTACATTCTCTTTACCTTTCTTGTATTTGATCACATAAGGGAAGGTCTCAATGATTTCGACCCACGTAGCATGTCTTTTCTTCAGATTTTGTTACACTTTGAGATGTTTGAGTGACTCATTGTCAGCTTGGATTACAAACTCCTCGGGCCAAAAATAATGGTGCTATGTTTTCAAGACCCTCACAAGCGCATATAGTTCTTTGTCATCGGTTGGGTAATTGAGTGTGGCCCCTCCAAGTTTCTCACTAAAGTATGCTATGGGCTTCCTTTCCTGGATAAGAACAGCACCAAGACCAACTCCTGAGGCATCACATTCAATTTCAAAAGTTTCATCAATGTTAGGAAGAGATAGCACCGGTGATTGTGTGAGCTTGTCTTTCAATGGTAGGAATGCTTCCTCTTGCGCCTGCTCCCACTTAAATCCCACATTATTTTTGATAACCTCAGTGAGTGGAGCTGCTATAGTGCTAAAGTCCATGAAAAATCTCTGGTAAAAACCCAGCTAGGCCATGGAACCTCCTTACTTTCCCAACATTCTTTGTACTCACAACAAAACCTATGAAGACAAGGTTATCTGTTCCAAAAGTACATTCCTAACATTGGCACCCAAGGTTTCCTTTCTAAGCACTTTAAAAACCTTTCTGAGATGTTTTACATGATCATCTAAGGTTCGGCTAAAAACTAGAATGTCATCAAAGTATACTACCACAAAATGACCTACGAATTCCCTAAGGACGTGGTTTCATCAATCTCATGAGAGTACTAGGTGCATTTGTCAAGCCAAAAGGCATTACTAACCAATCATATAAACCTTGTTTAGGTTGAAATGCAGTTTTCCACATATCACCTTCTTGCATCCTAATTTGGTGATAACCACTCTTAAGATCTACGTTAGAGAAGATGCTAGAACCATGCAATTCATCTAACATATCATCTAATCTAGGTATAGGATGGCGATACTTTACAGTGATATTGTTGATGGATCTGCATTAAGCACACATTCTCCAGCTTCCATCCTTTTTTGGGACAAGCAAAACAGGTACAACACACGGGCTCATACTCTCGCGGATATTTCCTTCCTCCATGAGTTCAGTGACTTGCTGTTGAAGCTCCTTGGTCCCCAGGGGGTTGGTTCTGTAGGCTGGCTTATTGGTAAGAGACGCTCCTGGTAGAAAGTCAATTTCGTACTCAATTCCTCAGATTGGTGGTAAGCCTTGGCGGTTGCTCCTCCGGAAACACTTCTTTAAATTCCAGCAAAAAAGTTGAATTTTGCTAGGAATGTTCTGCATAGATTGGTTAGTATGAAAGCATTCTTTAAGCACAAAGAGTAGGTGTGGTAAGTGATGAGGACATCAGGTCGTACATCCAGCCAGGAGACCAGACTGGCCGACCAGGAAGCTTGCCCGAGACAGCAGGACCATCTGGCGCGCCTGCCGGACCAGACAGTACCGCCGGACCCTCGACCTATAGGACCAGACCGGTCAACATCGCCGGCGGAGAGGCCCAAGCTTCCGGCACACTTGGTGGGGACGTGAATGACCCCGCCGGTCCCCCTGATGACACCGCCGACTCTGGGATCAACTTGGCTGGTCCTGAAGTCATTCCGGCTAGTACCACGCACAATCCAGCCGGTACAGGCCATCCAGCCGAGTACACGCGCACTTCCACTTCTACACAAGAGGACTCGGACCAAATGAGCTACCAGTTCCAGGACATGCACTTAGAGGAAGTATCTACACCAGTGGTACCTCCAGGAGCAATGACAAGAAGCAGATCAAGAGCGCTCTTCCACAAATTCAGTCTATGGGTCAACAAGCTTCTAGAAGAAGATCGACTAAGGACAATGGGCCAAAAATACAAAGAAGAGTCCAATAGCTTCTCAACAACACAAGGGACATCAGAGACTTGGGCTTTAGTGGCAAGAGAGGTCAGGGCCCAAAGATTCTTAACCCTACTCCAAGTCGAAGACTAGGAGCAAGGCGCGTGCATGCCACAAGGACGGCCACCTTCCATTTCTTGTCCGTGAGGTGAGTTAAGGTAAGTTTACATTCGAATATATGCCTCTTTCTGTTTTGCAGGGTAGGATCTAGTTGCTTTACATTTTTGAGTCAAGAACATTTTAGGAATAGGTCCTTTTTCGGTTATGCACTTTTGTATCTTTTCCTTTTGTGCACTTTTGTAAACTTTCCTTTTTCTTTATTTGTGTCGACCCTAGAAGGTCAAGCTGTCGAGCATATTAATAAGGCTCCTTCCAGCATTGTAGTTCGACAACCTTTTTGATTATTAATAAAGTAGAACTTTTTTCCCTACAAGTTTTCTCTCTAAGAATCTTGTGCGCTTAGAACCTAGTTGAGACCAGCCCTCCTAGCTCTAAGTTTGTGATTTATCACGAGGTTCATCACCCCTCGTGTGGTTCACTTCACCCTTCCATCGTTTACCAACCAGAAAACCCCTATCCAGAAGCCTAAGGTTGAGTTTCTCACCTAATCTTCTACAAAACAGCCCACGCGCATACATCCTTGAATCAAGGCTTGTATCAGTAAGTTACTCCCTGGGTTGAAATTAATCATAAGATTAGTCGATTGTTTGGTTTGTTGCTTGGTTTGCAGTTTGGCGGTGCCGTCAGCATGGGGTTTGCTTTTGGGTTCGGATTGGGTTTTTTATTTATTTAAAGCTATTTGATATAAATGAACCACTTGTGTGGATAAAGGTACTAAAATATGTTTCTTTCCCTTAAACTCAAATGAGTACCTATTAGTAAACCCATCATGAATAACCCTTTATCCGATTGCCAATGTCTACCTAACAAGATGTGACCAGCATTCAAGGGTAAAACATCACAAAAAACCTCATCTTCATATTTGCCTATGGAAAAAGGAACTAGGACATGGTTCTCTACTTACAGCTCACCCTCATCATTAAGCCAATTGCAACTTATAGGGTTTATACCTTTTAATAATCTCAAGTCCTAACTTCTCTACCATAATCTCACTAGCTACATTGGTACAGCTACCTCCATCTATCACTAAGCTACAGACCTAACTCTTAACTAGACAGCGAGTGTGGAATAGGTTCTCTCTTTGTTCATTCTTTTCTGTCCTAGTTTGTAAGTTTAGAGTTCTCCTAGTGACTAAGAGTTGTCCATCATGGGGCATGTCTACATTTTCTTCCAAGGACTCAGCATCAGAATGGTCATCCTCTGATTCTACATCACCATTAGCCCTAATAACTATGGTTCTCTTATTGGAACATTCCCCAGAGTAGTGACGAAAACCCTTACACTTAAAACACTGAATTTCCCTAGTTTTGGTGCTAGAACCCTTAACCATTCCCTTAAGTTTCGAATCTTCTACCTTAGGTTTAGTGAAAGGCTTGTAATCTTTGCTAGGCTTATCCTCCTTAGATTGGCTAAACCTAGTAGAACTAAATCCGGGTTTAGGGTTTTTCCTCTTAAGTTGTTTTTTGAACATGATAGCCTTATGGAGAAGTTCTTCTATTTCGACATAATGGTGAACCTCTAGCCTATCTATGATTTCCCTATTAAGGCCACCCATAAATCTAGCCATAGTGGCTTCCCTATCCTTGAACATCAGCCCAAATCAATAAGGTTTCCATCTCCTTAATGTACTCCTCTACGGTTCTAGATCCTTGAGATACGTTTCTAAGCTTAAAGTGAAGTTCCCTATGGTAGTGGCTAGGTATAAACCTTTTCCTCATGATTAATTTCATCTGGTTCAAGGAATCTATAGGCAAATACCCAGCCCTTCTCCTAGAAGTAACTAATTGATCCCACCAACTAAACGCATAGTCTTTAAAAGCTGTTGGTGCTACTCTAACCTTACTATCATGTGTGTATTCACTACAATCAAAGACTATTTCTATATTCTTTTCCCTCTCTAGATACTTCCCGGGTCCATTGGTTCCATGGAAAGAGGTTGATTTTAAGGCCAGCCAAAGGGTCGTGAGGATTGGGTTGGTTATTCCTATGTGGTTGGTCGTCTTTTGGCCGCCAACTTAAGGCATAGTCTTTAAAAGCGGTTGGTGCTACTCTAACCTTACTATCCTGTGTGTATTCCCTACAATCAAAGACTATTTCTATATTCTTTTCCCTCTCTAGATACTCCTTGGGATCATTGGTTCCATGGAAAGAGGTTGATTTTAAGGCCAGCCAAAGGGTCGTGAGGATTGGGTTGGTTATTTCTATGTGGTTGGTCGTCTCTTGGCCGCCTTCTCCTAGGGTGTTGTGACCTAGATGAGTGACTGTAGTATTGCTCAGTATCAGAAAGTGTCTGGTTTATCCTAAGTTGGTCATTGATGGATCTTTCTGTTTCAGCTCTCATGGTTGCCATACTTTCATTCATCATGGCTTTAAAGGAATCAAGGAGTTGTTTGTTGGAGTTTGAGGATTCTTCTCCACTTCTGGTTCCTACCATGGTACCTGACAAATTCAGATAACTAAACAAGTAAAAGGTTCAAAGTAAAATACAGAAACAGACACAACAATTCGATGAAACAAAGACACAAGAACAAAGACAAATCCTAGCAACGCATGTTCTAGACCCTATGAACTCCGGTTTTGAAATGGGTGAGTCTAACAACTTTAGATTCTGTTTGAAACGTTTTTAATTGGTATTCCTGGTTCTATTCTTTAGATTCTGTTTGAAACGTTTTTAATTGGTATTCCTGGTTCTATTAAGTCTTAAGAACAAGTTTCATTCAGGTTTTAATCTCTAAAATATTCAAACAAAAGGTGATAAACTCGGATTAATAAAAACATTTTCTTCGAACCTCAACGGTGCGATTGGGTGTTTCATAAGTTTTTTCCTTTAGAAATTGGTTCTAAACTCTTTTAAAGTTAATTTCCAGATTCTTGAAGATCTAAGATCTATTTTAAGCAAGAAACAAACCCATAAACATTTTAAACAAATCGCAAAAGAAGGCGAAAGTTTACAAAGCGTTTTTGCAAGAATACGAAAGGGTGCAAACAGGTTTGTAGAGATACAACCTGGTTTGGAGAGAGCTCTGATACCACTTTATGTGATTCTGATGAGGATCAAGCCCCTGATCAACTCCAAATGGTTTTGGAAGAGTGGATGAATGGATTGAAGTTGCGGAATGGGTGAAACGATGGTGTAACTTGCGGATGTGTGAGCTCTTAAGTGGATGGATCTGAGAATAAGGGGAAATGGATGATACTTCTCAAGGATGGTGGAAAGTCCTTGAACTATCTTCTTGCTCTATCTTATTGACAAAGACAAGGCATATTGGGCAAGGCGTGAGTCGACTTGAAACTTCCAAGGGTGATGAAGATCCCTTAGACTTTCGGCTCTTGAGAGGGATGAGAAAGTGTTGTAAAATTCCTTATTCAAAAGGATCATCAAACGAGTTTAAGAAGGAGATTTGCTATTAAAATGTTTGATGATTCAGAAAGAAGGACATTAAAAATGATTCCTAAAATTACACCAAAACATGAAAGGAAATACTTAGAGAATTACAGAGACAACTTAGACACAAATACTAAGAAGTAAATAATGTTTTGACTTGATTCTTCCTCTCTTATTTCGTGGATAATGAGATAGAATGGGCCTTGAGTAACCCAGAGGCTGTGGTAAAGTACCTTGGGCATGCCTCATTAAAAACCTATCTTAGAAAACTCATTTTTACAAAACTAAGATTAGGGAAAAAGAGTACAATCCAAGTGATACAAGCCTCGATTCAAGGCTTGGATCCGCGTGGGCTGTTTGGAGAAGTTTAGGTGCGATACTCGACCTTAAGCTTCTGGATGGGGGTTTTCGGATTGGTATGGGATGGAGGGGTGAAGTGAACCACACGAGGGGTGATGAACCTCGTGATAAATCACAAACTTAGAGCTAGGAGAGCTGGTCTCGACTAGGTTCTAAGCGCACAAGATTCTTAGAGAGAAAACTTGTAAGAAAATTCGCACTTTATTAATATCAAAAAGGTTGTCGAACTACAATGATGGAAGGAGCCTTATTAATATGCTTGACAGCTTGACCTTCTAGGGTCGACTCAAGTAAGAAAAGGAAAATTTACAAAAGTGCACAAATGGAAAACGTACAAAAGTGCATAACCGAAAAAGGACCTATTCCTAAAATGTCTTTGACTCAAAAATGTAAACAATTTAAATCCTACCCTGCAAAACAGAAAGAGGCAAATATTCGAATTGAAAACTTACCTTTCTTACCTCAGGGCCAAGAAACAGAAGGTGGCCGTCCTTGTGGCATGCACGTGCCTTGCTCCTAGTCTTCGACTTGGAGTAGGGTTAGGAATCTTTGGTCTCTGACCTCTCTTGCCACTAAAGCCCAAGTCTCTAAAGTCCCTTGCATTGTTGAGAAGCCTTTGGACTCTTCTTTGCACTTCTGGCCCACTGTCCTTTGTTGATCATCCTCTAGGAGCTTGTCGACCCATATGCTGAATTTGTGGAAGAGTGCTCTTGATCTGCTCCTTGTCATTGCTCCTGGTGGCACCACTGGTGTAGAGACCTCCTCTAGATTCATGTCCTGAAGCTGGTAGCTTATGTGGTCCAAGTCTCCTTGTGTAGATGTTGAAATGCCCGTGTTCTCGGCTGGATCGGCTGTACCGGCTGGACTGTGCGAGGTACTGGCTGGAATGTCTTCTGGACCAGCCAAGTTGATCCCGGAGCCGGCGGTGTAATCCACGTCGCCACCAGTTGGGCCGGAGGTTTGGGCCAGTTGGGCCGGCAATGTTGGTCGAGGGTCTGGCAATGTTGGTCGAGGGTCCGGCGGTACCGCTTGGGCCGGCAGACTTGCCAAATGGCCCGGCTGTCTCGGGCAAGTTCCCTGGTTGGCCAGTCTGGTCTCCTGGCCGGCCATACGACCTGATTTCCCCATCATCCCCTACCTCTTCAGTAGGTTTTGACCTCAAAACTGGTTCATCTGCATGGAAAGGGGCTATGTCAGTTACATTGAACGTGTTGGACACATTAAACTCACCTGGGAGCTCGTTCCGGTAGGCGTTGTTGTTGATCCTCTCCAGCACTCTGAATGGTCCATCTCCTCTTGGTGCTAGGTTGGAACTCCTTAGGTTGGGGAACCTCTCCTGCCGTAGCTATAGCCACACCCAATCACCTGGTTGAAAGATCACCTCCTTTCTTCCCTTGTTAGCATGAGTCACGTACTGCCCGGTCCTCTTCTCCAAGTTCTCTGCTACCTTCTGGTGTAACTTCCTTATGAACTGATGAGGACATCAGGTCGTACATCCAGCCAGGAGACCAGACTGGCCGACCAGGAAGCTTGCCCGAGACAGCAGGACCATCTGGCGCGCCTGCCGGACCAGACAGTACCGCCGGACCCTCGACCTATAGGACCAGACCGGTCAACATCGCCGGCGGAGAGGCCCAAGCTTCCGGCACACTTGGTGGGGACGTGAATGACACCGCCGGTCCCCCTGATGACACCGCCGACTCCGGGATCAACTTGGCCGGTCCTGAAGTCATTCCGGCCAGTACCGCGCACAATCCAGCCGGTACAGGCCATCCAGCCGAGTACACGCACACTTCCACTTCTACACAAGAGGACTCGGACCAAATGAGCTACCAGCTCCAGGACATGCACTTAGAGGAAGTATCTACACCAGTGGTACCTCCAGGAGCAATGACAAGAAGCAGATCAAGAGCACTCTTCCACAAATTCAGCTTATGGGTCGACAAGCTTCTAGAGGAAGAGCAGCTAAGGACAATGGGCCAGAAGAGCAAATTAGAGTCCAAAGGCTTCTCAACAACACAAGGAACATCAGAGACTTGGGCTTTAGTGGCAAGAGAGGTCAGGGCCCAAAGATATTTAACCCTACTCCAAGTCGAAGACTAGGAGCAAGGCGCGTGCATGCCACAAGGGCGGCCACCTTCCATTTCTTGGCCGTGAGGTAAGTTAAGGTAAGTTTCAATTCGAATATATGCCTCTTTCTGTTTTGCAGGGTAGGATCTAGATGCTTTACATTTTTGAGTCAAGAACATTTTTAGGAATAGGTCCTTTTTAGGTTATACACTTTTGTATCTTTTCCTTTTGTGCACTTTTGTAAACTTTCCTTTTCTTTGTTTGAGTCGACCCTAGAAGGTCAAGCTGTCGAGCATATTAATAAGGCTGCTTGTAGCATTGTAGTTCGACAACCTTTTTGATTATTAATAAAGTAGAACTTTTTCCTACGAGCTTTCTCTCAAGAGAGACTTGTGCGCTTAGAACCTAGTTGAGACCAGCCCTCCTAGCTCTAAGTTTGTGATTTATCACGAGGTTCATCACCCCTCGTGTGGTTCACTTCACCCTTCCATCTTTTACCAACCAGAAAACCCCCATCCAGAAGCCTAAGGTTGAGTTTCTCACCTAATTTTCTACAAACAGCCCACGCGCATACATCCTTGAATCAAGGCTTGTATCATTTTGGTATCAGAGCTTAAAGCTCCTAAACCAGGTTGTTTCTATCCTTTTGCTTGTCTTACTTCTAGTTCTTGCATTAGTTTAAGTCGTATTCAAGAAAAATAAAAAAAAACAACATCAAACTCCAAACCGAGTGCATCTAGCCTCCTACGTGTATCACTAGGGTTTAGATTCACTTTTGCATTGTCTTTCACGTTTTCCTTTTTGTTTAATTCAATTTCCATTACTTTTAAGTTAAATTAAAAAGAAAAGAAAAAGAAAAGAAAAGAAAATAGGAAAATACACAAAAGAATTCGAATTGGACAGCTAGCACAAGTTGTCTAGGAAGTTTCCTTTTTTCGAATTTCCTTTCCTTAGGATTTTCCTTTTTGCATTTTTTTTCAAATCCCATATAAAAAGAAACTCTCCTAATAATTTAGGAGCACCCTAATTATCTTCTTTCTTTGTAGCACACCATGGGAGAAGAGAATGGAGACGCAGCTGAAGCCATGATGGCCATGTTCACCACACTCCAAACACAACTCGCATCCATAGGCGAGAGGTTGGAGCGCGTGGAGAGACCCGTAAGATTCCAGGCCATAAGGCACGTGAGAGCTGAGCAGAATCGTCCTGAGGGTCCTGAGTACCTTAGGACACGGCACGAACAGGAGGAACCCCAGCCAGATGGAGATGAGGACACACAACCTCATAACTATCACCGTAGGCCGAGAGGACCTCCACGGCA
>JAEVFF010001840.1:0-27893 GCA_018901945.1 Pugionium dolabratum
CGGGCTATGTGTTTACTGCAGGAGGAACTTCAATTAGCTAGAAATCTGGTCTTCAAAAGGTGATGGCATTGTCCACCACAGAGGCTGAACACATGACCTTGATAGAAGCGATTAAAGAAGGAATTTGGTTGAATGGATTGAGTTCTGAGCTGGGAATGAAACAGGATATTATGGAAATTTACAATGACTCTTAGAGTGCAATTGCCTTGGCTAAGAATTCAGTGCACCATGAACGAACAAAACACATTGATGTGAGGATGCACTTCATTATAGAGCTCATTGTAGAGGGAAAATCAGAGTTGTAAAGATCAGTACAACCTATAATCCTGCTGACATTTTGACCAAATGTGTTCTAGTGAGCAAATTTCAGGAAGCCCTTAAACTGCTCAATTTGAATTCAAAGTGAATTCAGAAAAGAAACCGGAATTGGGAATCAAAACACTAGGAGGACAGAACAAGTTTCGGAGCACTTTGGAGATTGCTAAAACAAGGTGGAGTTTGTTGGGTTGTTGTTTTTTGAATCTCCAAAAGAGTACTTGGTTTTGTACTAAAGTGGAAGTTACTAAAGCAGACAAAGAGTTTTATAGAGTTGTAATAAAAGAAACAGAAGTCTTTTAAACACTCTATTTGCAGCAAAAGGTTATAAAAGAAAGAGAACATCTTCTGAAACGAACAAAGGTGCTGCTATCTCTGTTGGCTTCTCAAGGAAATGGAACATAGCTCTTGCTGCCGGCTCCAACGCTATTCTGAAGTTCCAGGATGAGTTCCCAATGCAACAACGAGGACAGAAGGATAAAGAGCATTAAATTGAATTGTCTCATGTGTTCTTTTACAATTTAAAAGGTCGTGTATGTTGCATTTGGTGTGTGTGTGTGTGTTGTTGGTGAAGTTAGAGAGAAATCTGGGTTCACGGGTTGAGTGCATTTGTACAAGAAACTTGAGTTTTAGTGTATTCCCGGAAAGAAATTCTGGCGATACTTAGATTCAACTGATTTTAGTTTGAATCGAACTCGTTAAATCGTGTGTTCTCTTTTTGTTTTACTCTATCACTACACCGGCATTTTAAGACAAACTACTGAAAAACACAACAGTCATGTTAAGACTGAGACTCTAACGTAGAAATAAAAGAACCTAAGCAGCTAGTCGATAAGCCGATTCATGATAAAGAAAGGCTTCGACTTTCACAAAACCAGTATTTAAAGTCCCACGAACTTAGATTCAACTAAGTTTCATTGTATTTTCATGGTAGAATTTGTACTAATGGTGTCATAATAAGACTGAAAGAACTCTTCGGGCAGCGAGAGTTTCTTGTGAGGTTCAATATATTTTTATCAAATGGTTCTAAGATAACATCTGAATATGATCAATCTCCACCAAAAAAACTCTATTGAATTTGAAGATGAAAGTAGGTTTATTAACGAAGTTAAGGTAATCACATTATTATTATATTATAATCGGAATTTTTTTTAAAATTTTTATATAACTTTTATCTATAATGTAAAACTAACTTTCTTAAACTCTATATTGTAAAATAATAATTTTTTTCTTTCTTATCCCAAAAAAAAATTATATTTACATTTTTATCATTATCTAATATTTTTTTTAAAAACAAATATACAAAAAATAATTACATACACAAATTGTTAATGATTTATAGAATTTTCATTTTCTTTATTACTCCAACTACCATTGTCATGGATTAATGAGCTCTAAATATCATCGACACAACACCAAAATAATCACTTTATGCGAAAGAAAACTTTTGAAAGTAGATATTGATCATCTTTGAAGTTAGAGGAAGTTGTTCCGCTGTAAAATCGAGATCCAAAGTTTTTTTTTGTTTTTTGGTTATGATTTTTTCGTTGCATATCACAGACTTCTCGGGAAATCTTTTTTTGTAGTAGCATTACAAAATAGACTTCTCGGGAAGTCTGTTTTATATTTTATTTACAAATCAAACTTTTTAAGATGTCTGATTTATCTAAAAAAATACCGAAAGCTTCTCGAAAAATCTGCTTTTATAAAAAAGGTTAGGTTTGCAATTTACCGAAATTGCATTAACAGAGCAGACTACTCCAACTTTTTCGAAAAATCTGTTTTGTCGAAAAAACTTGAATACTTCTCAAAAAGTTTGTTTTGTATACAAAATATTAATTTTGCAATTAATTGAAGTTTCATTTACAAAGTAGACTTTTGCTTAAATATGTTTTATCGAAAAAACTTAAAAATATCTTGAGAAGTCTCCTTTTAATACAAAAGGTTAGTTTTGTAATTGATCGAATTTTCATTTACAAAATATATTTCTTGAGAAATTTGAAAATTTAGAATGTCAATGAAGTATTAATAAGGTTTAAATTGTTAGTGAGTTTAAGTTTTAAGATTAAAATTATGATTTTTGCCATAAAAAAAGATGGCGAAGTGGCATGCGTTTTGAGGGCCAAAACATGAATTACATAGATGAGAAGGCATGTTCTTTATGTTCTAGATACTATATTCTTAATTTCTATTTACTTTTTCTCTAATAAATATTAGAAATTTGGTTAATCGCCTAAATGCTAAAAATAACTCATTTTATATTAAAAAATTTATAGGTATAAGTGTATGCTAATACAAAGTGCCGGTCCGAGAGTATTTGATGTCTAAAGCAAAAAAATAAATTGATGCTTTATAATCTTGTAATAGTATAAAATATTTTTAAAAAAGTATTTAAAAAATAATGTATATATAATCAAAATAATGTAAAAATTTATCAAAATTTAATTTTAAATAAAAACAATAAAAAAAACATTAATATATTATTCATGAAAAATAATCTTTTTTGCTTTCTTTACTATAAAATCATTTGTTAACTTTGAATAATCGAGATTCTCAGCCAACTCGTGTTCTATTGATATCATTGAGAATCCATTCAATCGCTCTTGATACATAGTCGAACGTACATAATTCTTTCTGAGCTTCAACTTTGAGAAGCTTCTTTTTGCACTAGTAAATGAAATTAGAATTGTTAGTAATATGCGATAAGCGATTCATGTGTTTGGATAACAACCATCCATTCTTTTTAAAAATTCCAACATCTCGACCGCCTTAATAATTTCTTTTGGCAACATTACCTTTAGATATTATAGTTCCATAAATAGATATTCCATCTACATCTGAAATCTCATCATGCTCTAGAGAAACTTCAAGCTTGATACAAAATGTCATCAACTCATCATCTTTTGCTGACTTTAATCTTTTCAAACTAATTAAGAATCCAAAGATTTCTTTATAACGCTGAAATTGTTCAAGTCTAACCTCAAGAGACATTATAGCTTGGTCCAATATATTGATAAAATAATCGATCCTTAAACGCTCCTCTACATCTAACATGACACTTTCATCAACTTTCTCAACATCTTCACCAAATTGTTTTTTTTCTTTGTCAAACGTTTTGGTTTTGTAGAAAATGTTGGCTCAATCTCCATATCAATGGCGATTTGCATATCTTTAGCTTTTGCTTTCTCAAAACTTATTTCTCTATAGTTTTTTAAATAATCAACAAGCCCTCCTAATTAAAAAATAACAACCTCAAGATCCATATCCTCTAATTGTAAAGTTTTGCTCACTATATTGAAAGCATAAATCAAATCATACCAAATTACCATTCCAAACAAGAATTCAAACCCTCCAATTCCATGTGTTTCACTTACTACAAGAGACTCAGCATCACTACGATGTCCTGGATTATCACTGTTTTCTACTAAATAAAATAAAGCATCTCGTATATTTAAAGTTTGAAATCTTATTGGCTTAACACTATCAACACGATTTTTCCAACGAGTTTGTGATAATGGTTTAAGTGTAATACCATTCACCATCTCTCTGTAAACTTCCCAGTTGTTAGTTGAAGATGCAAATAAGCAGTATATGCGCTGCACAATACCAAAAAATGAAATAGGTTTCTCGGATGAGGAAGCCATATCACAAAGAGCAAGATTGAGACTATGACATCTACATGGAGTGTAAAATACCCTTGGATTTATATCAAGTGATCTTTTCTGAACTCCCTTATGTTTTCCTTTCATATTTTGTCCATTGTCATAGCCTTGTCCTCTTACATCTTCAATATTCAACTTAAGATCAACTATTGCATTCTGAAGAGTGTTAAAAATTCCTTCTCCTCTCTTGTCTTTGATTTCCAAAAAGGTCAAAAAGAACTCTTCAACTTTAGGTGAATCCGAAGAAATATCCACACATCGAATTAGAAAAGTCATTTGCTCCTTGCGACTGACATCATGAGTGTAATCCAAAATGATTGAAAAATACTTCGTATCTTTAATCTTTTTTAAGATCACCATCTTAATCTCATTAGCAAAAAATTCTATCAACTCATTCTGAATCTTATGACGGAGATAATGGTAATGAGTTTCACCTTTTTCAATCCGTCGAATGTGTTCCTTCATTACTTCATCAAAACTTCATCAAAACTTCCTATCATTTTGATAAAAGCCAAAAAAATTCCACTATTCGGATCACTAATCTTTTCGTTTTCTCCAAGAAATGCCAAATTCCTTTCTGCTAGAGTTTTTGCCACTGCAATTATCCTTAACATCACATCTCTCCAATGTTTTCTCTCTCTTTGCTAATTGCCTCCTACAAATGCTTATCAATAGTTTCCCTTTTTCAACCTAATTTCTAGTTCCATCCATCGAGACATGCAAACAATATGATGATGAGTAGTTTCATTTGATTTTAGTCTGTGTGAAGCATTTCTCCAATCATCATACCCAGAAGTTACCAAAACAGGAGGATTTGTTTTGCTTGAGTAAATAATTTACAACAAAAACAAAAGACCTTGTTTTTAGTTTTTGAGTAAACTAACATTTTCTGTCTTGTTTCTCTCCGTTGCTCATTTTTCTTGTATAACAAGAGTAAGTGAAACATCTATCAATATCATCTCTTGGAAAAGGATAATCAGTAGGTGGTCTTGTGGGTGGACCTTTCTGAACCAAAAAATCTCTCATTCGTTGTTCAATTTTCCTCCAATTTCCAGGATCAGTCATATCTACATTCTCATGAAGACGCTTAATATCATCAACCTTCTCATGGACTTCCATGGTTTCATTCTCAAATTGTTGTTTGTTCTCGTTTATTACATTAGCAACATCTCCAACAAATTTTTCTACACTCTTCGTGTCTGCATTTTCTTTAGTAACAAGCTCTTCGTCCTCTTCAATAGAAAACTCTTCATTTTCCTTGTTCATCTGAGTTCTAACAGTTTCATTGGTTTCAGAAGTTTGAGTTCTCATCACATACTTAAACATATCATTGGTTTGAGATTTCACCAATTCGTCTTCTCTTTTCTTTTCTTTTTTTCTATTTGCGCATCCATTTGGTTGATTCCTGATTTTATTTCTAGGCAACATTTTCTACAAATACATGAAAGAATTGAATAAAATTGTTTTGCTTAATGAAGAAAAACAAATCAATACATACAAATTAAACATTGGAAAACAATTAGTATAATTTAGTATGATCGATTTGAAATTAACTTTAGCTTCTAAAGTTTATCAAATCTAGGAGATAACATGCAAAAACTATCAGAAAATTATGAAAAACACATAACATTTTGTTAAGAGAAAAATAAGAAAAGTAAGAGAAAATAGAAAAGAAAACTTACATGAAAAGAAAACAAAATAGCAAATATCCAAAATTAAGTATTTTAAAGTTAAA
This sequence comes from Pugionium dolabratum, assembly GCA_018901945.1. Lineage (NCBI taxonomy): Eukaryota > Viridiplantae > Streptophyta > Magnoliopsida > Brassicales > Brassicaceae > Pugionium > Pugionium dolabratum. Next base: position 5,713 of record JAEVFF010001840.1, read on the forward strand.
AGTGTTGATGAAAAATCAGGTTTGGAGTTTTGGGAAGAATGGAAGAAGAAGAAGATGAAAGAACTTCTTAATGGTAAAAACAAATAAAGAAAATTAGGTTTCTTAGAAATAAATAAATGTTGGTACACATCAGATTGTCGATCACCTGACCGCGGGCAGGATTACTCTTCACCCGAAATAAGGCAGTCGAAGTCGGCACAAGAAGTAGGTGGAGTTGAGGCAGCAGTTGCGGGTTCATGTGCAAAGTTTGATTTATTCAATGACTAGAATTAAACGCGGATATATAGCTCGGAGGCGTAGAGCAAAACTTTAGATTCGAGTTCACCAAAAAAACTATCTAGATGTTGGTTCACATAATTTGTCTCCTATATTATCTTGAAAGAAGTTAAGATTATGAAAACAGAAATAAAATCATGATAAGATTTAGTGTTAATGGTTAATATTTAGTATTAATGGTTAATGAGATTTTTGATCAATCAATTAATAATTTATCAAAAACATTATGTAAAACACCATAGTGCTAGTTTTCAATTAATGAATACAAACAATTAACTAAAAGGAAAAGAAGAAAAAATAGAAATTTCTGGGGTTTGAACCCGTTAAATATTCCTAACCACTGTACCAAAGAGATTTATTCACACATGATTCCTCTTAAAATTTATATTTTTGTGCGCCTAAAGCTCTTGCTTCACAGGCTTTAGGTCAGGGCCGATCTTGCTAATACATTACCAAAGTTTTAAAATATAACAGTTTATTATCGGATATATTTAAATAATTGATAAAATATATTAAGATGCATTTTTAAACTTTAGTAAGTAATAGTAACAAAATTTAGAAAAATTAATTATTTTTCTATATACCAGTAAGTTTTTTATAACGCCATAATTAACTCGAAACAATGATAATTATCTAAATAACTAAAAGAATACAAAATTAAAATATTACTCAAAAATAAGATTGTTTCTTAGATCTATATTAGATCTCGTTATAAGTGTCATGTAAATTTGTAGAGTTTCGAACCTCTCTTTTCTTTTGTGTAGAAATGTTTGTAGAGTAAGGAAAAACATTTTCTCTCTATATGCCTAATTATCGTCTTTTGATACGACAAAAAGAAGATTAGTTCTCATTATGTAACTTTAATTAATACAAAATAGAGTTAATAAGTTATATAAACCAAAATTTATGAGAAATTAGGGCAATGATCAAAACTTTCAAAAAACTATTTGTATTGTAGTACGCGTGACGTCAATTACCGAAAAACACCCTCGTAGATGCCTACTCAAACCGATACCAGCTGACATCTACAATGTTAATTCTCACAGAGTAGCTTACTGTTCATCGTAGGCGATATCCGAGAAGATATCGCTGACACAAGTATTTAATAGAAGATTTTAATTAGATTTGGAAATATATATTGTAGCTGTATGTATATGTTATAAGCGAACTTAACGAAGTATATAAACATTTATCTACAAAAAAATAGACGCCATTGTTAACACCGGTGAGAGCGATTAAGAAAATCTGGGATAGGCAACAAGCAGAATATCAAGATCTACGATACATTGCAAATTGGTACGTTGTTTGATGAAATATTAATCAAATATTAGAGAGAAATCTATGAAGCTCTGAATGTTGTTCAGAATGTTTTTTAGTTTTCATAAATGTTCTCATTAAAAGTATTTATGTCCAGTTGAATATTCTGTGTTCTGAATTTCAGATCTTTTTTGGCAGCTTGTTTTTGTTTTGAAGCTTCTTATGCATATTAAAAGTGATTCCTTTTCTGGATATTTGCACAGTAGGGTTGATGCTCTTCTTGTCAAAGTTTTAACCGTTAATAATGTCATGTAATGGGAAATTTTTTTGTTTTTGGATAATAATGTAAGATACAAGAATGGTTCGGCTTGTAAATCTCGTACGCGGTGTTTGGGAGAGAGGTGAGGATAGTGGTTGGTCTTTTAGGAGTGATATAGGAGCCATAAATTATGGTTTAAAGATCCAAGAAAATGAAACCTACTCGTCCCTGGTGGTTATGGTCAGACGACGTTATGACGTAGACAACCATACCCCAGTAGTTTTAACATATAAAACTCCAAAGTGGTTGCTGGTGTGTAGTGATGTCCAGGGTCTTCCAGTTGATATATCAAATGATGAGGATGTGAAAAGTTTTATGTCAGAAAAACTTCAGGCAGAAGAAGTGACTTTGTATGTGACTGTGGAGCTGTATCAAGTAGAGAAGTATAAGTTTTTCAAACGAGGTAAATTTATCGGTGGTGCGAAATCAAACGTGAATACAACCGCTTTACAACGGTTGGAAAAATCTTTGGATGAGCAATCAATAGATTACCGCGGTAAGAAATTATTTAGTGTATATACAATATATTACTGGTTACCCATGCGATTTAACGTAACGACTGTTCTGTGTTTAGATTTAATGGCAGGAGGAGTTATACATGCAAGTCAAAAGGTTTTAGAAGAATTATATACACCGCAGCAGATGGTTGTGATAACCAAAATCCATAACCTTTTAAGTGGAGTAGTAACCGGAAATGATATCATACATCTTGTAGCATATAACCAATCATCCTCTAGCTCATCTAGTGAATTCTACAACATGGATGATATCCCAGCAGTTGGTAATGATGAAACCATTCGTTTGGATGGAGATGATAGTAATACATCAGAAGGTATGGATATCGTAATTCCTAACATTGACGTTGAAGGTCAGATCTCTCAAAATTTGCATCCCCTCGGTAACTCATTATATTATCTTGTACAGAATGAATATGAAATCATAAGCTTGATAATTTGCGTTTCATTGAATTGAATACATGTTTTTATTGTAGCTGAAGTTAGTGGTGTCAGAATCAGTTCGAACAGAGAACGTGATGAGGACATCAGATCGTATGTCCAGTCAGGAGACCAGACTGGCCGACCAGGAAGCTTGCCTGAGACAGCCGGGCCATTTGGTACGTCTTCCGGCCCAAACGGTACCGCCGGACCCTCGACCAATAGGACCAGACCGATCAGCATTGCCGGCGGAGAGGCCCAAGCTTCCGGCACACATGGTGGCAACGTGGATGACACCGCCGGTCCCCTTGGTGATGCCGCCGACTCCGGGATCAACTTGGCCGGTCCTGAAGGCATTTCGGCCAGTACCTCGCACATTCTAGCCGGTACAGCCGATCCAGCCGAGTACACGAGCATTTCAACTTCTACACAAGGAAACTCGGACCAGATAAGCTACCAGCTTCAGGACATGCATCTAGAGGAAGTCTCCACACAAGTAGTGCCACCAGGAGCAATGACAAGGAGCAGATCAAGAGCACTCTTCCACAAGTTCAGCTTATGGGTCGACAAGCTCCTAGAGGAAGATCGACTAAGGACAATGGGCCAAAAGTGCAAAGAAGAGTCCAAAGGCTTCTCAACAATGCAAGGGACTTCAGAGATTTGGGCTTTAGTTGCAAGAGAGGCCAGGGCCCAAAGATTCCTAACCCTACTCCAAGTCGAAGACTAGGAGCAAGGCGCGTGCATGCCACAAGGACGTCCACCTTCCATTTCTTGGCCGTGAGGTAAGTAAGGTAAGTTTTCAATACAAATATTTGCCTCTTTCTGTTTTGCAGGGTAGGATCTAGAATATTTACATTTCTTGAGTCAAAGACATTTTAGGAATAGGTCCTTCTTCGGTTATGCACTTTTGTATATTTTCCATTTGTGCACTTGTGTAAACTTTCCTTTTCTTTATTTGAGTCGAGCCTAGAAGGTCAAGTTGTCGAGCATATTAATAAGGCTCCTTCCAGCATTGTAGTTCGACAACCATTTTGATATTAATAAAGATAGAACTTTCTTCCAACAAATTTTCTCTCTAAGAATCTTGTGCGCTTAGAACCTAGTTGAGACCAGCCCTCCTAGCTCTAAGTTTGTGATTTATCACGAGGTTCATCGCCCCTCGTGTGGTTCACTTCACCTTTCCATCAAATACCCACCCAAAAACCCCTATCCAAGAAGTCTAAGGTCGAGTTTCTCACCTAACCTTCTCCAAACAGCCCACGCGCATCCAAGCCTTGAATCGAGGCTTGTATCATTTTGGTATAAGAGTTTAAAGCTCCTAAACCAGGTTATTTCTATCCTTTAACTTGTGTTGTTTCTTGTTATTGCATTAGTATAAGTTTCATTCAAGAAAATCAAAAAAATAACATCTAAGTTCATACCGAGTGCATCTAGTTCCTACGTGCATCACTAGGTTCTAGAATCATTCTTGCATTGCTATTTTCGACTTTCCTTTTTGCTAGAATCATATTTTCATTAAATTTAAGTTAAATTGTAAAGAAAAGAAAAATAAAATAGGAAAAATAACAAAAGGATTCGAATTGGACAGCTAGCAATAGTTGTCAAGAAAGTTTCTTTTTTGTTCAAATCTTCAAATTTTCGAAATTTCCAATTCTCAGATTTTTTCCTTTTTGCATTTTTTCGAATCCCCTTATAAAAGAAAACCCTCCTAATAATTTAGGAGCAGCATAACTTGTCTTCTTTCTTTGTAGTACGCAATGGCAGAAGAGAATAGAGAAGCAACCGAAGCCATGATGGCCATGTTCACCACCCTCCAAACGCAACTCGCATCAATAGGCGAGAGATTGGAGCGCGTGGAGAGGCCTGTGAGATTCCAGGCCATAAGGCACGTGAGAGCTGAGCAAGACCGTCCTGAGGGTCCTGAGCACCTTAGGACACGGCACAAACAGGAGGAGCCCCAACCAGATGGAGATGAGGACACACAACCTCATAACTATCACCATAGGCCGAGAGGACCTCCACGGCAACCAGAGGCAAAAGATGATGGCTTCGAGCCATATGGTCTTCACCAGAGACCAAGGATGCCTCCTAGACATCATGAGGATGGAGATGAACATGCCTACAACCGGGTAACTCATCCTGATGTTAAGCTGACCCTCCAAGTTTTACAGGAAAAGTAGACCCCGAGGCTTACCTAGATTGGGAGAGAAGAATGGATCATATCTTTGATCATTACAACCAACCAGGGCCTAGGAGAGTCTCAATGGCAGTAGCACAACTCACGGAAAATGCCCTCATCTGGTAGGATCGTGAGGTATCTGACAGAAGGAGGAAAAGAATGAGGCCCATAGACTCATGGGTCGACATGAAGGATGTCATGCGACAAAGGTTTATTCCACCTTACTTTCATAGAGACTTGTAACGTCATTTTCGTACTCTTAAACAGGGTATCAGATCAGTAGAGGAGTACTATTAAGAGTTCGAGAAGCTAAGGAATTGGCTGGAGCTCAATGATGATGAAGAAGTGTTGATGGCACAATTCTTGGATGGACTCCAAGAAAGAATCAGCCGCAAGGTGGAAAGGCAAATCTACAATGACTTCAAAGACTTGTTCCACCTATCTGTTCAGGCTGAGCAGCACATCAAACGTAAGAGCCAAGACATCCGCAGCAAGCCTAAGATGCCTTGGGCACCAAGCAACATTCCCAAGCCCGTAGACAAAGGCAAGATCATAGAGATCGAGTCAAGGTTCAAGAGCAAGCCTCCTGAACCAACCCGTGACCAGAAAGAGCCTAGTAAGTCTTCTAACCCTCAAAGATCACGTGACATCACTTGTTTCAAGTGTAGGGGTCGTGGACACATCTCAAGGGAGTGCCCAAACAACCGGTTCATGCTGATTACGGAGGCTGGAGAGTATGAGTCCCAAGATGAAGAGGACTATGAACCAGAAGAAGAATACGGTGACATTGAGTACCCTGATGTGGGGGAAATGCTGGTCACTAGACGCATCCTCAGTGCAATGGTGGATCCTTCAGAGACCATCCAAAGGGAGAACATCTTCCACAACCGTTGCACCATCAAGGGCAAGATATGTAACCTCATCATAGATAGTTGTTCTTGCACTAACGTTGCTAGTGCAAATATGGTTGATAAGCTAGGTCTAGAGAAGACAAGGCATCCTCGACCATATAGACTGAGATGGCTCGATGACAAAATGGAGCTCAAGATCCATGAGCAAGTCACTGTGCCATTCAGTGTGGGCAAATACCAAGACCAAGTCGTGTGCGGCGTGGTGCCCATGCAAGCTGGTCAATTTCTCTTTCTTCTCAACTGTTTCTCTTTCTTCTCAACTGTTTCTCTTTCTTCTCAACCGTTTCTCTCTCCAATATTTCGTTTCTCTCTAGTTTGCTTTCAACCCATTCAGCCGATAAATCTCACCGGAAATAATGATAACCGGCGATAAAGAAGTGAATCAGGTAAGTTTATCATTCATTCTCGGTAATACACATGCACAACAGTTTTTTCATCATATATTTGATGTTAAAATCGACTTTTGAGTCTAGATGCAATTTTTATTACCAAGATTTGGTAGATTTTTTTTGGTATTTAAACGATTCATGAAATTTTATTAGCCATTCTCGCTTATAAACATGCACGATAGTTATGAAGGAAAACTTTCATGTTATGCTCCATTTTTTTAATTTAAACAAATATTTTTTTTGCATTTTTTGGCATATGGGTTTTTTGTTTTCCTGAAGGTTTATGTCATTTTTAGTGTATGACGGTTTTTTCAGAGTGTGGCATTATTACGGTTGTGTTATCGAACATTTGGAAGATTTAGGGTTTAGATTATGAAAATTTTGATGTTATACGTCAATGTCTTTGTTTATATGTAAGTTTTGTTTGGGAATGTTGAGTTTTGGGTTTCGAATTTTCGTTTATATGTTACTTTTTTGGAGAATGGTATTATGGTTGGGTTATCGAACATTTAGGGTTTAGATTAGAGAAAATTTTGATGTTACATGTCAATTTTTCTTTTATATGTAATTTTTGTCTGAGAATATTTCGTTTTGGGTTTTGGATTTTTGATTGTATCCTGCATATTTGGAGATTGGTACTGTTCCGGTTGTGTTATCGGAAAGTGGCTATGTATTTCATTTCATTATTATACGGTGGGAGTTTTGATTAGATTTTCGGTAATTTCTCATGTTGTACTCCATTTTTTGGGTCAATCGTTAATTTTTTTTTTGATTTTTGCTATTTGGGTTCTTGAATTTTCTGTTGATTTATGATATTTTCTACTATATTATGTTTTTTTGGAATATGATTTTTGTTTTTAAAACTATCCCACTTTCTCAATTGTTTTTAGTAATTGGTCCTGTTTTTTTTCTTCCTTTTAAAATAGTTTTTCCGACAAATTATTTTAACATTAAATCCATCTTAATTTTCTTTTGTGTAGGTTGTCGTTTTTAAAATATTCTTTACAATCGTGTCTCTCTATTTGGAACTGTCTCCTGTTTAAAAGAAATTTGAAAACATTCTTTACAACCGTTCCTCTACATTTGCAATTGTCCTCTGTTTAGATGAAATTTTCTATTCATTTATATGATACTTGTGGACTAACTTCATGCATTATACATTAATGTCTTTTGTTAACATGTATACCGGATGTTTTCTGGATATTTGCTTGTGTTATTTTGTAACTTTTATCATGGTGTGTTAATTATTTTTCAGTAAACAGATCATAACTTTCCGTCCAGACTCTTTGCGTTAGGCGAAAAACCAGAAGGACAAAGGGTTAATGTGTACCATACCTCCTGGAGGATAAAAATTTCTTATTTCACTCGATGATGATGAAGCTAAAAAAATCAGGAATTCACCATTTGCACAATTTATTTCCATATGCGAGAAACCGATTTACTCTGATAGACTGGGCCATTTCATGCTTACAAAGCAACTTCAAGTCAAAAAGAAGCATGAAATGTGGTTTGTATTCGCTGGGAAATACGTTAGATACTCTTTACTGGAATTTGCTATTGTAACTGGTTTAACTTGTGGTATATATCCGGTTAAGGAGAAGAATTCTAGCAACAGGAAGATGATGGGTGACACGTGGATGGGTTATTCTCTTTTCTCCAACACCGAGAATATTACAAGTGGATGGGTTATCTCGATGTTGAAGAAGAGAATTTTTAAAGATACTGAAATAAGACTCAAGCTTGCTTATCTCGCTATTGTTGATGGTGTTCTTGTTCCTACATCCCACATCCCTAAGCTGTCGAAATCTCATACGGAACTTGCTAGGGATATGTCAACCTTTTTTGACTACCCATAGGGTCGTCTTGCGTTTGATATGAATATGTCCAACATTAAAGACAAAGATCCCATAGCTTTGTCTTAGCCATCTTTAGCTGTTAAAGGGTTTTTTCACCCTCTACCACTTGTATTAGTTGTTGTTGTGCCTGCTATAACAAATACACCAATATCGGCCCCAAAAGACTTGGATGCGGGTTTGGTATCAGAGGAGGAATCCAGTGAGGTTGCAAACCTTCCAATAATTAGCCATAATCACGTTAGAGGCTTGGATATTAAATGCCAGGTATTGTCTTCAAATCTATTACTACGTCATTCATCGTAACTGATAGTTTAAAATATACGGATATAACATGAGAATTATAATATTACAATTTCCTTATACGCTAACCCAGTGTTTATTGTTTACAATGTAATTCTAACTAGTTTAACTAATCAATGTAGGTGAATGTTCATTCGATAATTGACCAAGAGGATGATGTTGAAATTAATGAAGAAGAAGTAGAGTGATCTGATGAAGAAGAGGATGAGAGAGTAAATGAGATAGTTAGTTTAATTTCGGATCATTTTGAGTTCTCGAATGATATGTTTTATGGTGGTATTACTACTCTAGATCTTGTTGCACTACGAGAGGAAAAATTGAAGAAAAAAACCCAGAAACAAAAACATACAAATAGATCATCGGATGTGGGAGGAACAACAATTAGCTATCAAGCTATATCCAACCAAATTGTATCAAGAGTTGTTGATAAGACAAAAGATCATTCATGGCGATGCAAGAGACATTGATGGCTGTCCTGAATAGTAGGATTATTGTGATACAAAATTCTATACTTTCTAGCCTTTCTGAGTTTTTTTCCTTGTACTCGAGTAACCGTGTTCCTCAAGGGTCCAACCTTGTGAATGTAGTCAAGTGAGATCAGACAAGGGTGTTGTTTTGGAGGAACCCACTGGTGTGGATACAACACACGACAATGACATTGTAAGTTATTGCATGCCAATGCTTCCACTACGATTTTAATGTTTAACAATATATTTGTGTATTTTATGTGGGAATTAGACATGAATGTGCAATGCACTACTACTGTAGGGCCTTCCGAGGATGTGAATGATCCTGCTGAACATGTGGATGAGGTATGTGACATCTGAATTTTAGTTAATTATTAAATGGCTTACATGAATATAATGTTGTTGTTTCGTTATCAGGGCTATTATCATACAACTCGACAATTATCAAACAATGCTATAATTTGTTGATATAAGCATTGCTTAGCAATATGCTTTAATATATGTTATGAAGAGTGAATGCACGAATTTGCAATGCAATTCTACAGCACCGCCTCCAGAGCATACGAATGTTGGTTCTCGTGATTTGGAAGTGGTATGCAATAGTATTTGAGAATAAGAAAGTGCATCTAAGGTTTATATGTAGTTATCACACGTAACTGTTATCATGTATTTCATACGGTATTTCAGGAGTTAGCATCTAATTTGAACCATGATGCTATACCAATGATGTCTAGCCACACTAGTGATCCCGGAACGACTGATGTTGGTGATGCCCATGTAGAGGTTTATGTTTTCCTGATTGTATTTCGTATTTGTGCTATTAACTGTATTCGTTAAGAACATAATCAATTTATTATACGACAACATTTTTATTACTATATTTATTCAGGAAAATGTTGAAGTTGATGGTGGAAATCCCAATGATGAATCTTCTACTCCTGCTGCTCATAAGAGTAAGAGGCCTAGGACTGGTGAGTTAAGTACAAAGAATGGACTAATTCCTTTTAATTCATCTCCAATTAACCAAGTCGAATATCAATTTGGAGTTGATGAAACTGTAAACTACAATATTAAATTTGGGACACTCTACGAAAACATGGCATCTCTATGGTAAATAGCGTATACTCTTAGTCTATTTATATTTTTGGCCTTAATTTCCATTTAATTGTAATATCATATTTAAGTGTGATTATCCTTCGTAATGGTGCAACGGTTATCAACATGGATATCTGTTCAATTGCTGAGAGAATGTCCGTCATGGATTCAAACGTAACTTATTATAATATATTTTATTTTATGTCTAATGTTAATGTGTTATTTATTTGTTAGTGTTTTTCTGTAATAGACAATTGATGCGCTTATGCTATACACGCGCGTGGCGCATGGCGTATGATAACTTCAAAGTTGCACATCCGGGATTTGATTATTGGTTTTATGACATCGAGTTTGTTGCAAGTATTTCATCGCATTACACCAAATTTTCAAAAACTGCAAAAAATGACAAAGGGAAGTTTAAATTTCAGACTGCTCTACTCAGTTATTTTGACGAAGCAGTTACTAGCGCCGACCTACCTACACATCTCTATTTCCCATTCAATATTGAAAGGCAACATTGGATAGGTATATGTGTTGATTTATCTGATTCCATTCTACATATATTGGATTGCAATACGTCATTCCGCAGCCTTAGTCTTATCAAGAAAGACTTTATGCCAATTGCCAAAATGACTCCATTCCTACTTCGGCAAGCGGTGAGCGATCATGATGATCTTATCCCCATGAAGATTAATGTTCAAAGAGTGTCAGGTATATCTCAGAATGTTGCACATACTAATTCTGGTGTAACATCTATTCTCCTTATGCAAGCACATGCCATGTTTGGTTTTGATGGATGCAAGAGTGTTACATCAGAAGTTCTGACTGTTGAAGCCCAAAAATTAGATGTGCTTTCCTTTGAGTTGTTTGTTGGACCTGTTTCAGTGACTATTTTATTTCCTTTTTTATGATTTCTGTTATGTATGACAACCTTATTTTTAACTTTTACATTTAGTGTTACACAAAATGTAACTTTTTAAAGTAATACATTTGTTGTTGAACAAGTATGGTTTTAATGTTATTCTTATATATTCAACATTTATTTGCAGTAGTTGTTTGCTAAATTATTTGTTAATGTATAACGTGGTATTTTACAGTCATAAAACGTTGTTACGTTGACTTGTCTGCAATTATGTCAAAACATATGTTCTAACGCGTGTTGAAGTTATTACACGCATTAATCCCTACTTAATTACCTGAATTTAAAGCATAATTTCCATGGAGATTGGCCTCAAGCTATATACATAATATTAAACAAACAAAACTAAGGCCATTCCGATTTTTAATTGCGTGTTTTTACCCCAAAATATCAAACTCTCATCCCGTGTTTAGTTATGCGTTTGCTTGGCTATATTGGTTCTTTGCATGTTGCCCGATTGTGACCGCTTGCACCACACCGCCTACAAGTTGTCTTCCTCTTATGACCATATTTCTGTCTAATAGAATTTACAAGTTACGTGATATCCGTTTATATTACTATTAATATCAACAATACATATATAATTTTCATACCATTAATTCGTCGCGTGATGGGATTTTTTTTCTCTTTGGACGTCCAGGAGGTCTTCTGGTGCATGGTCGGTGGAGCAAGTTTTCTGGTGTTTCACTTTCTTCGGAAGTCATTGTCTCCATCCCTAGCTGGATAAATACTTTCTTTGTAACCTTGCTTCCAATATTCCACTGTATATCCGGACGCAACTAGACTGTCCACCTCAATCTTTGCATGGACGGCTGAACATACATCATGGCAACAAGGGATTAATAGCTTCTGAAACAAACAACATGTGCATTTCTTCCTGGCGAAATTAACCAGGTAAACTCCACCCTCATTGACATTTATCTCGTACTCCTCCTTCTTTAAGAAACGAACTCCGAAACCTGATGATTCTTCGAAACTCTCACTCACGATTTCATACACCTTTGGTGTCATCGTTGTTGTAGAGGTGGATGAAGCTTCACGTCGGTATGCAAACAAAGCCATCATGGTTTTCCTGATCAAATCCAATAATGGAATAATCGGAAACTCTCGTGCACATCTTAGTACCGAGTTCAGCGACTTTGCGTTATTACTCGTCATTAGGTTGTAACGAATCTGGCTGAAGTGCGACCTTGCCTAATGCTCAAACCCTACCTGGTACAAATATTCCATGCAATGTTGGTTTATCTTCTTAATTTTGTTGAAATAGGTGTAGACATCTGATCATTTGTATGTCTGAGCAGCCTTTGACACCAGGAAACAGAGGTTCTTAACTTTAAATGTCGTTTTGATATTACGTTGTAGATGAACAATGCATACGCAATATCCACAATGTGGATACACCTGATAGGTTAACACGAATAATTATCAGAAATTATGCCGTGTATAGATCTAAACCTACTCGTACACGCTAACATATATACAATCGTATAAAGTTAAAAATAAAACGTTACATTTCTCAGTGCAGAGTATATTGAAGAATGCCAGTTCGATACAAAAACAACCTCCTCATTATCTGGGACGATATCCCGCAACTTCTCGAAGAACCATTTCCATGCCGGGTTGTTTTCACTGTCCACAATGCCGAATGCTAATGGAAAAATCTGATAGTTGCCATCTTTTAAGCTTGCAGTTAAGAGACATCCAACGTATTTCCCCTTGAAATACATACTGACAATGACGACCACTTTTCGCATGTATGGATATTCCTTTACACTTGCCCCAAGTGCCACAAACAAATATTTGAAATGATTTCCAATCTCGTCGTCGTAAACCGATTCCACCGATACAATCGAAGAGGTACAACGGCACCATTTTTTAAGACGAGCTTTGTCCATTGATGTTCATATCCAATGCTTTCTGTCTTGATTTCCATGCTTTCCAGTAAGAGATATGGACATCATGTTCTCCCCTCATTATCTCTCGTACCTCATTTGGACGTGGTCCCGATCCATGTTCACTGTATATGCTATTCACTATTTTTCTAATCAATGTGGACAACACATGCTTTTGATAACAGCTACGCTCGTCGACACTACAATTGTGTTATGCATGGACTCGCCTTATTTTGATATCCATGTTAAAAAAGTATTATTAAATACCTTGCTGCATACATATCAAAAATATTTTACCTAGTCAAGTAACCTTACCAATATGACTCCAGCATTTTTATCGCGTATACGCGCCATACACAAGACTTCCCAATGCACTCAAGTACCATCATGTTTGGCGTTGATCATGTGCTCTTGTAAGTGAACTTATACCGTATTGCATACATGGCCAAATGAGTCTTAAATGCGTTTCGATCTTTGAATACCATCTCGACATACAAGTCATTCGGGTCATGGACACCTTAGCCTGTTTTTGGAATGAAACCATATATTTGCAAAACAAATGTAAACCGTAACAATATATTTATAGATATAAGAGTAACATTATCGAATAACTTACCTTTCCAATCCTTTTCGTTGCATACGTTCTCATCACCTTGTGAGTCATATCTTGTTTCAGCTCAGTTTTCAGTGGACTCTCTACCAATCGTTAGACCAAGGAATGACTCGCTTGGTCCAGCATCTTCCACCATTGGTCCCTTTTCCTTGTCTACCAAATTTTTTTGAGTCACCCATGCTTCAAAAGATTCTCCTACAATAAATTTTGGCACGCATAAGATAAATATTATCCAATATTTCCAATGTTATACAATTAACCATACTATTTAATCTGCACTGACCTTGCCCCTTGGCAAAATCCAAATGTAATGTTTGGGAGTATAGCATCTGTCTGTATCTCTTCTTGATCATTGTTACGCAAAAACAAATTTATGTCCTCGTGAATGCGTGTAGGAGTCTCGGATGCTACGACGTTTATAGATGACCCCGTTGACTGAAATTCTCTCTCCACAGCTCTCCCTCTGAAAGTAGATGTTAACTTATCTAAGATTTCCCTATTGGATTCTTGGAAGTATGTGAGTTCATTTTCAGTTAGTACTTCTTGTAGAACAGAGAAGCTCATTGGAAAGAGGTTGTTATAGCTCAGCATTCCTACGACAAAATAATTGAAAGTTAACAATACTTCTGGATATTATATGTCATTTTTGATAGCTACATATTGTTGGAAATGTTACCTTGGTATTCAATGTCGTTTGTATACAGATCAACATCGTCAATGCCAAGGAGGCTCTGTGTACCTCAAACATTACTGTTAGCTATTGAAAATGACTTGTATACCTGGATTGCTTCTTCACCAAGTGTCACACAAAGTGCCAGCAGGAAATGATCCACTCTCAAAACCATGAATAATTCAGCATCCCCATCGTTTTCTATATTAACAGAGGGTGTACGCATGTCTTCTTCTCTCATCATCCATTCCGGCATTTGGTATGTCATTGCAATCGGTACATTTTCATCGATAAGAAAATGGGTTTTCACCCTTTCTTCAAGAATCAAATATGTTGTGTTTTGGGCCACCAGTACAGCTTCCATTTGCTCATTTCCTTCTTTATGGAATTTCCATATGCCATCAGTTTACTTTTTCAAATGACCACGGTGCAGCCTCACTAGTAGAACTATTGCTAAGATATTCATGTATATTTTCATAGACATAGTATCTGTTAAATATTTTTTATGGTTGTAAAATTTATTGTTGCATGACAAAATGGTCAGTGTTGTACTGTATATATAATATTGCAATGCCATAAGATTTAATTTGATTTTCTACATGTCACTCGTACCCATGCAAATTGAAATTATCATATCAAATATCTGCATTGTAAATTCAAATCCGATATTAAACATTGCTAAAGTTATTGTATATATTGTAATCTATTTTTATACGTTAACATCTTATTTACCAATTTGTAATTATAAAATATTTTACTCATTTTATATTTTTGTTCTTATCCAAATGTTATTTTATTGTACAATTTTTGCACGTTTCGAAATATAAAACTCCATACTATTGTATTGTTTTTACACTTTTGCACTTTTATAAGTGTGTAATGTACATCCAATGTTGGAATGTCATAAGTTGTAATTTTATGGTCTACATGTCAATAGGACCCATGTAAATAAAATGACCATAAAAATGTGATGCATTCTAAATGAAAATGCCTTATGAAATGGTATCAAGTTCATCATATATACTATAATCTATTTATTATACGTTAACATTTAGTGTACCACTTCGAAATTTTGAATATATTTTTACTCTATTTCCATTTGTTGTCCTACTCCGAATAACAATTTTATTGAAACTTTTTTTGTACTTTTCAAAATGTAAGATCTTTGAACACATGTTCAATGGTACACATGAATGATGCATCATGAGTATAAGTGTTGTAAAAATTCTATTCCATAGATCACTTTTCTATGTAAGTACAAATTTTTGATGAAAACATCAATGATGAAAATATCCGTACTCCGTGAGTTTCCATTTATTATGCATCCTAAATGACTACGTGTGTTGTCAAAATAATCGTTAATAGTTAACCAGTTTATGTAAAATGCTAACGTGAATTTTATATAACTTAAAATAAAAATATTTATTTGTGGACATAAGTTCCAGTTTCGTAATATGAATGTAAGCCGCATAAATGCTTCTTTGTTGAAGCACATGCATGAATTAATTGCTACTTGGTGATGAATGTATGGAGATTACTGCTTAAACATGAAAATAGAATTAGAAATATAAATCTAACTCTTCTAAATAACGAAATAATAAAAGCACTTACCTTTCTTCAACTACCGGAACACGTGTTTGTTATCTCCTACAACACGTGTAAACTTTCCTTTTTCTTTATTTGTGTCGACCCTAGAAGGTCAAGCTGTCGAGCATATTAATAAGGCTCCTTCCAGCATTGTAGTTCGACAACCTTTTGCTAATTAATAAAGATCGAATTTTCTTTACAAGTTATTCTCTCAAAGAAGCTTGTGCGCTTAGAACCTAGTTGAGACCAGCCCTCCTAGCTCTAAGTTTGTGATTTATCACGAGGTTCATCACTCCTCGTGTGGTTCACTTCACCCCTCCATATTTTACCAACCAGAAAACCCCCATCCAGAAGCCTAAGGTTGAGTTTCTCACCTAATCTTCTACAAACAGCCCACGCGCATACATCCTTGAATCAAGGCTTGTATCATTTTGGTATCAGAGCTTAAAGCTCCTAAACCAGGTTGTTTCTATCCTTTTGCTTGTCTTATTTCTAGTTCTTGCATTAGTTTAAGTCGTATTCAAGAAAAATCAAAAAAAACAACACCAAACTCCAAACCGAGTGCATCTAGCCTCCTACGTGTATCACTAGGGTTTAGATTCACTTTTGCATTGTCTTGCACGTTTTCCTTTTTGTTTAAATCATATTTCCTTTAATTTTAAGTTAAATTAAAAAGAAAATAAAAAGAAAATAGAAAGAATACTAAAGGAATTCGAATTGGACAGCTAGCACAAGTTGTCTAGGAAGTTTCCTTTTTTTCAAATTTCCTTTCCTTAGGATTTTCCTTTTTGCATTATTTTCGAATCCCATATAAAAAGAAACTCTCCTAATAATTTAGGAGCACCCTAATTATCTTCTTTCTTTGTAGCACACATGGGAGAAGAGAATAGAAACGCAGCTGAAGCCATGATGGCCATGTTCACCACACTCCAAACACAACTCGCATCCATAGGCGAGAGGTTGGAGCGAGTGGAGAGACCAGTAAGATTCCAGGCCATAAGGCACGTGAGAGCTGAGCAAGACCGTCCTGAGGGTCCTGAGCACCTTAGGACACGGCACGAACAGGAGAAACCCCAGCCAGATGGAGATGAGGACACACAACCTCATAACTATCACCATAGGCCGAGAGGACCTCCACGGCAACCAGAGGCAGAAGATGATGGCTTTGAGCCATATGTTCTTCACCAGAGACCAAGAATGCCTCCTAGACGTCATGAGGATGGAGATGAACACACCTACAACCGGGTAATTCATCCTGATGTTAAACTAACTCCTTCAAGTTTTGCAGGAAAAGTAGACCCCGAGGCTTACCTAGATTGGGAGAAGCGAATGGATCATATCTTTGATCACTAAAACCAACCAGGACCTAGGAGAGTCTCAATGGCAGTAGCACAACTCACGGACAATGCCCTCATCTGGTGGGATCGTGAGGTATCTAACAGAAGGAGGAAGAGAATGAGGCCCGTAGACTCATGGGTCGACATGAAAGACCTCATGCGACAAAGGTATGTTCCACCCTACTTCCATAGGGATTTGCAACAACGTTTTCGTACTCTTAAGCAGGGTACCAGATCAGTAGAGGAGTACTATGAAGAGTTCGAGAGATTAAGGAACAGATTGGAGCTCAATGATGATGAAGAAGCATTGATGGCGCAATTCTTGGATGGACTCCAAGAAAGGATCAGCTGCAAGGTGGAAAGGCAAATTTACAACGACTTCAAGGACTTGTTCCACCTATCTGTGCAAGCTGAACAGCACATCAAACGTAAGAGCCAAGACACCCGCAGCAAGCCTAAGACACCTTGGGCACCAAGCAACATGCCTAAGACAGTGGACAAAGGCAAAAGCGTAGAGATCGAGTCAAGGTTCAAGAGCCAGCCTCCTGAACCCACCCGTGACCAGAGAGAGCCTGGTAAGTCTTCTAACCCTCAAAGATCACGTGACATAACTTGTTTCAAGTGCAGGGGACGTGGACACATCTCAAGGAAGTGCCCAAAAAACCGAGTCATGCTGATTACGGAGGCAGGAGAATATGAGTCCCAAGATGAAGAGGAATATGAACCAGAAGGAGAATATGGTGACATTGAGTACCCTGATGTGGGGAAAGTGCTGGTCACTAGACGTATCCTCAGTGCAATGGTGGATCCTTCAGAGACCATCCAAAGGGAGAACATCTTCCACAGCCGTTGCACCATCAAGGAAAAGGTATGTAACCTCATCATAGATGGTGGTTCTTGCACTAACGTTGCTAGTGCGTATATGGTTGATAAGCTAGGTCTAGAGAGGACACGGCATCCTCGACCATATAGGCTGAGATGGCTTGATGACAAAGTGGAGCTCAAGATTCATGAGCAAGTCACTGTGCCATTCAGTGTGGGCAAGTACCAGGACCAGGTCGTGTGCGACGTGGTGCCCATGCAAGCTGGCCATCTTCTGCTAGGAAGACCATGGCAGTTTGACAAAGAGACCAGGCATGATGGCAGGACCAATCTCTACACCTTCGTGCATGACAAGAGAAAGGTCAGCCTAGCTCCTCTTACACCTGCCCAAGTACATGAGCTACAACTCCAAATGAGTAAGGAACAGAAACTTGTCAAGTCAAACTTTCTTATTCAACCTAGTCATGTCCGGAGAGCTTTAGCCTCGAAGGACTTAATGTTACTAATGGTTTTCAAGGAAGTGTTGAGTATAGAACAAGGACAGGTAGAGCTACCTCATGAAGTAGCAACACTCCTCAACAAATTCCAGGATGTATTTCCAGAGGAGATACCAGCAGGGTTGCCTCCTTTACGTGGCATAGAACACCAGATTGATCTAGTGCCCGGAGCAGCCCTGCCCAACCGACCAGCCTACCGGATGAGTCCAGAGGAGTCCAGAGAGCTTGAGAAGCAAGTCAAGGAGCTCCTGGAGAAAGGATATGTTCGAGAGAGCCTCAGTCCATGTGCTGTACCAGTGCTGCTAGTGCCCAAGAAGGATGGAACTTGGCGCATGTGCGTGGACTGCCGAGCAATCAACAACATCACAGTCAAGTATAGGCATCCAATACCACGACTGGATGACATGCTAGATGAGCTGAGTGGAGCCACGGTCTTCTCAAGATAGACCTCAAAAGTGGATACCACCAGGTAAGAATGAAGGAAGGTGATGAGTGGAAGACTGCTTTCAAGACAAAGCAAGGGCTCTACGAGTTGACAGTCATGCCATTTGGCTTGACTAATGCCCCAAGCACCTTCATGCGCCTTATGAACCAAGTTCTTAGGGCGTACATCAGTAAGTTTGTGGTGGTTTATTTTGATGACATACTTGTTTATAGTAAGTGCCTACGGGAACACCTCACACATCTTGAGATGGTCCTTAAAACCCTTCGACAAGAAGAGCTTTTTGCCAATCTCAAGAAGTGCACCTTTTGTACTGATAAGCTTGTCTTTTTAGGTTTTGTTGTGAGTTCACAGGGCCTACAGGTTGATGAAGAGAAGATTCGAGCCATACAAAAATGGCCAACACCAGGAAACATCAGCCAAGTAAGGAGCTTCCACGGACTGGCCAGCTTCTATAGGAGATTCGTGCCAACTTCAGCAGTATTGCCTCACCACTGACGGCAGTAGTGAAGAAGAACGTGGGATTCAGCTGGGGAGAAGCTCAGGAGAAAGCATTCCAGGCCTTGAAGGACAGCCTTACACACGCACCAGTGCTAGTCCTTCCCGACTTCAACAAGACGTTTGAAATGGAGTGTGATGCCTCTGGAATAGGCATAGGAGCAGTGCTAACCCAAGGAGGGAGACCAGTGGCATACTTCAGTGAGAAACTAGGTGGTGCCTCACTGAACTACCCCACTTATGACAAGGAGCTTTATGCCCTTGTCCGAGCATTGGAGACTTGGCAGCAGTACTTGCTGTCCAAGGAGTTTGTGATCCACACTGATCACGAGACTCTCAAACACCTCAGAGGGCAAACCAATCTCAAGAGGAGACATGCCATGTGGATGGAGTTCATAGAGACCTTCCCGTACATCATCAAGTACAAGAAGGGCAAAGACAATGTGGTAGCCGATGCACTATCAAGGAGGTTTGCCTTGATATCAACAATGGAGGCAAAGGTCCTAGGATTCGAGCACATCAAGGATCTATACAAGGATGATCCTGACCTTGCTGAGAGCTACAAGGAGTGTAGCACAGGGAGTCATGGCAATTCTACATCCATGAGGGATTCTTGTTCCGAGAAAGAAGGCTGTGCATACCACAGGGATCACTAAGGGAGCTTATCATCCGAGAAGCTCATGGAGGAGGACTCATGGGCCACTTCGGTGTCGACAAGACTCTAGCAGTGGTCAAGGAGCACTTCTACTGGCCACACATCAAGAGGACAGTAGAAGCACATTGTGCAAGATGCATTACTTGCAAGAAGGCAAAGTACCGAGTGCAACCTCACGGGTTGTATCTCCCACTGCCCATACCAACACATCCATGGGTGGACATCTCGATGGATTTTGTTCTAGGTCTGCCCAAAATCAACCACAAAGATGCAATCTTTGTAGTGGTGGACAGATTCTCCAAGATGGCACATTTCATCCCATGTGCCAATGTCAATGATGCCACACAAACAGCTGAGCTGTTCTTCAGGAAGATAGTACGGCTTCATGGAGTGCCAAGGACCATCGTATCAGATAGGGACACCAAGTTCCTCAGCCATTTCTGGAGGACCCTTTGGAGAAAACTAGGCACGAAGCTACTCTTCTCAACCACTTGCCATCCTCAAACCGATGGCCAAACTGAAGTTGTCAACAGAACCCTATCAACTCTTCTCAGAACAACACTAGGGAAGAACCTAAAGACTTGGGTGGAGTGCCTGCCATTCATTGAGTTCGCCTACAACCGAGCCGTGCACTCAGCAACAAAGAAGACACCATTTGAAGTGGTATACGGCTTCAACCCTCTCACCCCATTGGAGCAAACACCACTGCCACCAGCTGAGATGGCCAACCTCAACGGAGCATCCAAAGCAGAGTTCATAAGGAGGTTACACCAGAAGGTAGCAGAGAACTTGGAGAAGAGGACCGGACAGTACGTGACTCATGCCAACAAAGGGAGAAAGGAGGTGATCTTTCAACCAGGCGATTGGGTGTGGCTACACCTACGGCAGGAGAGGTTCCCAAACCTAAGGAGTTCCAAGCTAGAACCAAGAGGAGATGGACCCTTCAGAGTGCTTGAGAGGATCAACAACAACGCCTACCGGATCGAGCTTCCAGGTGAGTTTAATGTGTCCAATACGTTTAATGTTACTGACTTGGCCCCTTTCCATGCAGATGAACCAGTTTTGAGGACAAAACGTACTGAAGAGGGAGGGAATGATGAGGACATCAGGTCGTACATCCAGCCAGGAGACCAGACTGGCCGACCAGGAAGCTTGCCCGAGACAGCAGGAGCATCTGGCGCGCCTGCCGGACCAGACAGTACCGCCGGACCCTCGACCTATAGGACCAGACCGGTCAACATCGCCGGCGGAGAGGCCCAAGCTTCCGGCCCACTTGGTGGGGACGTGAATGACACCGCCGGTCCCCCTGATGACACCGCCGACTCCGGGATCAACTTGGCCGGTCCTGAAGTCATTCCGGCCAGTACCGCGCACAATCCAGCCGTTACAGGCCATCCAGCCGAGTACACGCACACTTCCACTTCTACACAAGAGGACTCGGACCAAATGAGCTACCAGCTCCAGGACATGCACTTAGAGGAAGTATCTACACCAGTGGTACCTCCAAGAGCAATGACAAGAAGCAGATCAAGAGCACTCTTCCACAAATTCAGCTTATGGGTCGACAAGCTTCTAGAGGAAGAGCAGCTAAGGACAATGGGCCAGAAGAGCAAACTAGAGTCCAAAGGCTTCTCAACAACACAAGGAACATCAGAGACTTGGGCTTTAGTGGCAAGAGAGGTCAGGGCCCAAAGAGATTTAACCCTACTCCAAGTTGAAGACTAGGAGCAAGGCGCGTGCATGCCACAAGGACGGCCACCTTCCATTTCTTGGCCGTGAGGTGAGTTAAGGTAAGTTTACATTCCAATATATGCCTCTTTCTGTTTTGCAGGGTAGGATCTAGTTGTTTTACATTTTTGAGTCAAGAACATTTTAGGAATAGGTCCTTTTTCGGTTATGCACTTTTGTATCTTTTCCTTTTGTGCACTTTTGTAAACTTTCCTTTTCTTTATTTGTGTCGACCCTAGAAGGTCAAGCTGTCGAGCATATTAATAAGGCTTCTTCCAGCATTGTAGTTCGACAACCTTTTTGATATTAATAAAGTGCGAATTTTCTCTTTACAAGTTTTTCTCTCAAAGAAGCTTGTGCGCTTAGAACCTAGTTGAGACCAGCCCTCCTAGCTCTAAGTTTGTGATTTATCACGAGGTTCATCACCCCTCGTGTGGTTCACTTCACCCTTCCATCTTTTTACCAACCAGAAAACCCCCATCCAGAAGCCTAAGGTTGAGTTTCTCACCTACTCTTCTCCAAACAGCCCACGCGCAT